>JAZGLO010000695.1:602500-895000 GCA_036873155.1 Biomphalaria sudanica
AATAAAATTTAAACAGACGATTGTAAAGATAAGAATTTCTGGAACAGACGACATGTGTGTCCATCTTATCCAGGACGGCTGCCTGGTCGTGCGGTTTGCGCGCTGGACTGTCGTTCGGATTTATCGACAGGTTGAGGGTTCAAACCCTGCACGCTCCCATCCCCCGTCGTCCTGCGGGAGGTTTGGACTAGGAAGTAAACTATCTTCAACTCTGAAGGAACATCCGAAACATTAAAAAACATTTTACAAACAAACATTTTTTTTAATCGTGCCAAGGTCGTTATAGAGTCTAGAATTATTTATTGTAGAGAACAGAATTATTATGCATTATTACAAAGTTTATATCAAGTCTGTCTGGTAAAAACTTTGCACACGTTATTTCTGCACCAGTATTTCTTTAATCTAAAATAAAAAAAAACATCATATTGAAAATATTTAAAAATTTACAATCTAGTTTATTAAATATTGATAATTCATTATTCGTTTTTGGTATGTGATACAAGGGAAAGAAATCGTGCATCCCTGATAAGATGGTATAAGTTGATTTAGTCTCCTTTATACAATGTACACAGAAATGTTGGAAACTAACAATAAACAACTATAAAACCTTATATTTTCATAATCATTTCCCTGGCACAGTGTTTGGCACACATCCTTAAGGAAATTTAAGTGGCTTTAGCTCACGAGTTCGAATTCAGGTCGTTCACCTTTTTTTTTCTCTCATAAATGCTTTTGGAAAGCAGATACCACCAGTTTTTCACCCCTTACGTAATCGAACTGGTTATATGTGAAAGGATCATGGCTTATTAAGAAAGTATTACGTCATTCAGTACTTTATTTCAGCACGGCATTTCGTCATGAATGATTACGCCATTTTGTATTACGTCATTAATGATTACGCTATTTAGTATTACGTCATTCAGTACTTTATTTCAGCACGGCATTCAGTGTTGCTTCCTTACTTATCACTTGCCATCATTATTTTTTTTACAAAGCCTAAAGATTTAGATCCCAGCTTGGCATAGGTCCCTACGTGAAACATGGCACTCTTCTGTAACCTCTGGACCAGAAGACAATGAAGAATTAAACTTTTTGAAGCCTGATTCTCCTCAATGCTTAGGGATGCTATTATCCGAGGGAAGGCGTTAAACGGAATTGATTTGACATTATTAATGCATTCCATTTTTTTTTTTCTTTCAGTGTTGGGAAGAAGGTGATAATGCAGCTCAACCATGACATGCCACTTGGGTGGATTGTGGATCAGATTCTAGTCAGGGGCTAGCATCAATTCCAATGCAAATGTAACTTAAACCCCATGAGCTCAACAAATCAACAACGTTGGGACAGTCATGATGAAATTTGACACGATTCATGTTTACAACTAGCAGGAGAATGTGTACACCATCCCCCCCCCCCTCTCACAGACACACACACACACAAATACTTTAAAATGTTCATAAAAATGCGCTCAAATTCTTTGTAAAATTGTCTCCTAACATTTTTTAGTTTATCATTTTCAAAATGTTTATATGTATATATATATATATATATATATATATATAAAGTTATTTTTTTAAATTTATTTACTACATATGAACTGGACTTATTCTATATTCCTTAGACTCTGTTTATAAAATTACCCTCAACGTAACCTGGAGATATGACAACCAAATAAAGTAAAATGTAATTTTTTTTCTTCTTTAAACTTTCTTTGCATTGATTCTGTTAAAATTTTTATTTTTAAAAGTAGGCCTACTATACTAACGCGCACCTCATTTCAGAAGCGTGATTGAGATTTATTTTTTTATACTTGCCATATGCAAGGGTTGTTCCTAAAACATTAATCCATTCCCTGTATTATTTGTCATTGGATAATTTATTTTATTCAAATATAAACACAAACAACAAGTTACTTACATTTATTGATGGCGCTTCTTAAATTTGCATTCACAAAATGATAAGGCATATATGTATTGTACTATGTTTTAAGTAGTATAATACATTAATGATAAAGAACAATTTGAGCATCTTTTTCTAGGTATAGATCTAAATGAATATTATAAAGTCTAGTAGATTTATAAGTTCGCTTAGCAAGGATCAAAATATTTTTTTTTTCTAAAATATTCATTAGTTATTTAGAGAAACTCCATAAGCTCCATAAGTTGTATACAGGAGGGTAAAAACAGTATTTTCTACAAAGCTGAAATATTTCTGTTTGCCTGAATGTCTGTCTGTCTGGAAAAAAGTTTGTACGCGTTAGTTCTCCGACACCCGATCTCGGATTAAGCTGAAATTTCGCACAATTTTTTTTTTCCCTGACAACACAAGAATACATTTTAAAAAAATAGTTAAATAACTATTGTTATTATTTATTTTTTTTTGGTATCCAACAGTTTTACTTTGACTGAAGTGGTGGTATATTTTGAATTAGTCTCCTTTATAGGGCGTCGTTCTAAATTGAAATAAACAATGTATAACTATACAATCTTCTCTAGTAATAAGTATACAGGTTTCTATACAGAAGCGTAATACTGGTTTCTATACACAATTATATAATGGTTTCTACACAATTGTAATACTGGTTTCTATACACAATTGTATAATGGTTTCTACACAATTGTAATACTGGTTCCTATTATTGAAGTAGCTTCTGTTCTTAATTAATTCAAATTAATGATTAAGTGTTGGCGGCATCAATTAAAATAGCTCAAACTGTCTCAAGGGAGAAAAGCGGTCCCAGCGGGTCTGAGACACAGTTACCAATTAACATTCGTGTATATTATCTGAGAGAAAAACAACAGCTAGTCCAGAGTGGATACTAGGCCCAAGTATTAGACTTTTATTAATGAGACAATATTGTGATAAACAAAAGCTGTACGGAGACGTGCTCTTTTGGGGAGGAGGGTTTTTGTAACGTATGACGTCATCGAAAACACGTTCACTTGGGAGAATCGTTTTGCACAGATGACGTCATCGAAAACGCGATTAGTCCCCGTAAGTGGGCCCTATGGTCCTTTCTAAGCGATTTCGCTTAATAACATTAGTGTGTTACGGTGGAAGCAAAAAGCGATAGGGGAGGGGGGGTGTGTCTGTCTAGTCTACAAGTTTATTATGGATGTCTTCCCTTAAAACGGCCAATAACGTTATTATATGATCAATGGCTATGAAAACAATACATACTATAAAATTATCAAATAAAATATCTGTAGAAAGTGTAGGAGATTAAGAAAAAGAAAGTGGCCGCTGGGGGGGGGGGGAGAGAGAGGACAGGAGATCCATTATCAATTAGTTAAATTGGAGCGTTATTAAGAAGTCGGATGTACATCTAAAAGTAATCAATGAAGACTCTAGAGGGCATACCACGATAATTATGTAAAACTTGTGGAAAAGTTGCTGCGTGTCTGAAATACGTATCATTCCATGAACATGTCTCCACGAAGTAAAATTATGAATCAGATCAGTGGAGTGCATTCCTCTGGGCAGGGCCGGCCTTACAAATAGCGGGGCCCGATTTAATGGATGTTTGCGAGGCCCCTTTCTAATATTTTTTTTTACGATTACTATCAATAATATTTATGAGATCATCACAACACCACGTACTATACAACGTACTATAGGAAGCAGTTTAGACACAAGTTCCCAGTGGCATAGAAAGTTACGTCCATCGTACGATATGTTAACTCTTTCTAAGCCCTACATCCTTAAAAGCTCGTGACCGGAGTCATGACCGGATTTAGACTCGATATGACCTTAAAATACGATGGTCAGTGCTGAAAATGATTGTTAGATAAGTATACGGTTAAACATGCACAATTAACTCTTTCTCGCCTAATTGACGATACCATCGTTGATTTGACCCCATTAGATTAATTTTTGGTTTTAGAAAGTGTAACTTGTGTCATATAAAAAGAGCATGCACTCACCTATAAATCTATACCATAAGTAAGGTTTTCTGATTACAAAACTAAAATGTTATTGACGTTTTATTATAACAGAGTAGAATGTAAAAAACGAACAATTCTGTCAGAACGTGGACAACTAAATACGGAGACAAAGAGTTAATTAGTATACAGATAATTATAGATATACAAAAAATAAAATATGCAAATTTTGGTAAAAAGAAACATATGATGTTTAGACAGACACATTTTTAAAAAAGTTTATTATCTAATCTCTTAAAGTTGTAACATTTTAAATTAATGTAGTAAATTTTAAATATAGGCATACAGGCCAATGGCAAACTCAATTTCTTTTGAGGGGCCGCCAAGAAAGTACTAGCCCTACGCTTTAACTTGTACAGCTTATAAATAACCCTGTACTGTATATGAGAAATGAAATACCAGGACCCTAGTAGAAAGTCAGTTTGCTAAGAAATATAATAAACAAATTACGTATAATGCATTTTTACTATTCCCTCTAATAGCTTGCAAACTCTGTATGGGTGGCTGGGGGAAATGTGAAGATTGACGGTTAATTTAAAAAGGGCTATAAAGATTTTCCTAAAAATAAACAAATTTATGTATATCTTTGGGATAGAGAAGTACCGGGTAATTATCTGGTTTAAGAGTAATAATTTGTCTATCATATTACGATAAAAGTTGTACACGGCTTCAAAGGGAAAGCCTGCAGTAGGCTCAAATATTTCTTTGTACTTAGTAAAAAGTTGAATACATAATTAAGCAGACATACATTTTGCGTAACATCCTGTGTTGATTTTAATTTCCACTCCATATACAAGTATAAGCTGGAATCGTAATAGAAGTACCACAGACCTATATATTATACATTGACAGGTAAACTGAAACAAATTCTTATCCGATAATGATCAGATTACAGACCTATATATATATAGATATAGATATAGCTTCATAGATAGATAGATAGATAGATAGATAGACAGATATAGATATAGCTACATATATAGATAAACTCCTTTTCAAGCTGTAAGTGAAGTCGCCACCATTCGATCTATTCTGTCGTAGAAAAGTAATGATCTTTAGCTTTCAAAGTTTAGAAACAATGCAATACCATTTTGCTGATTTTAATTAGAATGAGCTATTAATCACGCAAAATAAATAAACTGATTAGCTAGATATTATTAGATTATGTACCTAAACATTGCAAAATAATAATTATGACACGAAAGTGCTCTTATTTTCGATTTCCAAGTACTAGATCTATATCTAACCATTAACTCTTTTTCTCCGTAATTATTTACCACATTTTGGTGGAATCAACGTTGGTATCGTCATTTAGGAGAGAAAGAGTTAAATTATATGTTACACCTTATCTTATCTTATCTTATATAATACAGACGTTACTTCAAAAAAAGAAGATGATTACGTCCTACGCGTCATGCATTTAGTCATGCATATTAACCAATGACTTAAATTCTACCAAGTCACTGGTTTTTCTGGCTAGCTCAGGCAACCCATTCCATGCTCTAATAGCACTAGGGAAGAAGGAGTATTTGTACAAATTTGTACATAGGTTAGGGTTGAAAAAAATACTCCACTTCTTATTACTACTTTAGAAAACAACGCCTTGTTTCATTTTCTAAAAGTTTTTCACGACCTTTTTTGTTAGAGATTTCCATGTCCAGTCTAGGTAAAATATATGTCTGTGAGAAAAACTTGATGTTGCAAAGGTCACTAGTAAAACTTCTTGCAATAAGGAAGCAGTTTAAAAAAAAATTATAGACCGCCATCTGTTTCGTGAAGAGGTTGATTCGAAACATATATACATTACTTGTTATATGTGTTTTTAATATGGCTTCTTTATTTGGACATGCACACCGACTATACATTTGTGCTTCAATGGTTTAGTTAAATTGTGTGCAGTGAAGCGAGTCTTCATCAGTTGATCGGAGTCTTGAGTCTGCGGATGCTAACTAACTGATTTCTTTCTTCTAGTTGATCGAGTTATGTGTTCACCATTTGATTGCTTGTTATGAGCTAGCCATAGAATCTGTTTATGACGTTGATATTTTCATCAAATATGTTTCTACTGGCGCAACAATAGTTCTGAGTTCCAACTCTCTTCTGTACGTGATTCTAAAAAACTAAACCTTTAAAAGTTTAGGACTAAAAGGATTAAATTGAAATGAAACGTGTTAAAATTTTTTACGTTTTAACAAGTCATATTTTATTTTTTTAAATTCCAATCGTAGTTCGAAAAATATAGTAAAGAAACATTGTGTCTAACATTTGCATGGGGGCGGCCATGTGCAAAATGGATAGTACTGATACTTAATGCTAAGAAATATATATATATATATGTTAACCCCACATTGTGCAATAGATGGCAAACTAGGCTTGAACGCAAGAGAAATATTTATTTGTTACCGAATAAGTATTGAATTGATCTTTATGGAATTTTAATAAAATGCTTTGTCAAGCATCTCGAGTTTATTAGCGAAATTTCAGCCTGATAGGATAATGAAAAGTTGTCAAAACAATGGATTTAAATTTTCGACTATGTCTGAAGTTTGAGGAGGAGAAATTGAGAAATATAAATATAATCATTGAAGGCGCGGTGGCCGAGAGGTTAAGCGCTTGGTTTCTGAGCCGAAGAGTTTGGGGTTGAAATCCTGGTAATGAATGTGATTATTTCATTTCGGGATCTTTAGGGCGTCTCTGAGTCCAACAATATATATATATATAATGGGTACCCAGCATTAATGGGGAAAAGTAAAGGCGGTAGTTCGTTGTGTAGACCACGTGACACCCTTGTTAACCGTGGGCCACAGAAAAAAAAAGATGACCCCGTAGATCGAAAGGTATAAAAGGGAACCTTTCCTTTAAATATAATCATCGCTGAGAAAATAAAAGTTTCAATTGAAAAGTTTCTTACCTGTCGACTTTGAAGTGTTATTTAAGAATTTAGGCAAAGTCTTGCGCGTATGGAACTCACCGCTAAATCTGAACAATGCCGAAGGCGGGTTTCCCTTCAGATGATATCGCTAAATAATTATAGCCAGATATTAAACTAGTCCTTGGCTCCCACACACGCGCACACACACACACACACACAAGCTAGTTACAGCCTGTTGTCTGCTAAAGTCTTCACCATCAGGTGTCCTGGTGGTGGTCAGGGCGACAAGACATAAGTGATGGGGGGAAATGGCAACACATGGCAGAGCTGCTCTCCCTCTACGACTCACTAATGATCGCACACAATCGAAGACTGAATGAAACACTCACACAGGCGCGCACGCACGCGCGTGGCAGGCACGCGTTAGCAATATACGGGCTCGTTCAATTTCTTTTTATGTTCATATCTTTATATCGTTGGGTATTTCTCGTAACTCGGACTGTTGTTTTTGTATGTGTGTGTGAAGTGTTTTTCTTAGTAACGTTGTGGCCAACCTTCCCCTTCCCGTCCCTTCTCTCTGTAATGAAAACCTACAATGTTTATTATTATTGTTCCTCTTTTCTAGTATCAAATATACTATCTCATTATACTTTATACTCTATCTTTATACTTCATACTCTCTCTTTATACTTTATACTCCTCTCTCTCTTTTTATACTCTCTCTCTCTCTTTCCCTTGTCATTCCATTATACTCTCTCTTTATACTTTTTACTCTCTATTTATACTTTATACTCTATTTATACTCTATACTCCTCTCTCTCTTTTTATACTCTCTCTCTCTTTCCCTTGTGCCATTCCATTATACTCTCTCTTTATACTTTTTACTCTCTATTTATACTTCATACTCTTTCTTTATAATTTATACTCCTCTCTCTCTATTTATACTTTATACTCTCTCTCTTTCCCTTGTGTCATTCCACGTCTATTACGTTGAACTAAATGTTCATACACTTTCTCTACTGCAAATACACTTCCCTTTCTACTTTTTTCTCTCACACTTTATCTCTTTATCTCTCTCTCTTTTTATCTCTCACTCTTTATCTCTCTTTATGTCTTTCTCTTTATCTCTCTTTATGTCTTTCTCTTATCTCTCTTTATGTCTTTCTCTTTATCTCTCTTTATATCTCCCTTTTTATCTCTCTTAATGTCTCTCTCTTTATTACTCTTTATCTTTTTCTCTTTTTCTCTCTCTCTTATCTTTCTCTCTCTCTTTATCTCTCTCTCTTTATCTCTCTCTCTTTATCTTTCTCTCTCTCTCTCTCTTACTCTCTGTCTCTCCCTCATTTTCTTTCTATCTCTTTTCTCTATTGATTTCTTTTTTTGTTCTCTCTTTCTATTTATCCTTTTTATTTTCTTTCGCGTATTCTTTTTTCTTCTTTTTTTGTTCACTATCTTTCTCTCTCTCTCTCTCTCTCTCTCTCTCTCTTTGTTTCCCTAAGTCTTCCTCTTTTGGTGTTGGTCGTTCCTGATGGCAAACTTAATAGTTTATGTATAGATGCTAGCTTAGAGAAAACACATTGTGTTATAAAATTGTTTGTTTAATGTTTCAGAGTTGAAGACGGGGAATGGCAGGGGGTATGGGTTTGAACCCGGGACCATCGAGACGACCGAACGACAGTCTAGCGAGCAGGCTACAGTGTCAGGGTTGGGTTCTTGCTTTGGCTTGACCTGGCTCATTAGGGGTTACAATGAAATATTACTTTGATAACATTTAAGAACAACTACTAAACACACTTCAACTCCAATGGAATTATAGATAATCCTTGAATATCCGATAGAGCACAAATAGACTGCCACTCTCAAGAAATATATGTCCATAACCATCAGTCCAGGAAGAAAAAACACACTGCCTACCAATGTCACCATCTCATACAACGAAAACTCATTCATAGCCAACACGTTCACATCCATAACATGGGAAAATAAACAAAGGGATATAACTCTTTCATACTTAAATAGTAACAAAGAAATAACCCAGTCACTCTGACCTTACCTGCCCCTGACACACAGGACCAGCCTCTCTTTCATGCTTTGTGATCTATGGGGGTAGGATGATGTAAAAGCTCATCTGTTGCTATGACCTTCGGTTAACGAGGGTGACAGGTGGCCCGCTCAACGATCAACTGCCTTCATTAAAGTATGTCAGGTTTCCATGTCAGTGGCGTGGATTCAGAGGTGACTAAGAGGTGAATCAGAGTTGACTCAGAGGTGACTCAGAGGTGAGTAAGAGGTGAATCAGGGGTGACTCAGGGGTGACTCAGATGTCACTCAGATGTCACTCAGAAGCGATGCTACAATCTTGAAATTAAAAATCCCAGTCTACACCTTGATTCAAACTCGAGATCTGTTGGATTGAAATCTAAGCGCTTTACCGCACCCCCCCCCCCCCCCCAATGACTATCTATACCAAAATAAAAATGTTCTCAAAATTGAAAAAATAATTTAGAATTTCTTTTAGAGATCGAATTTGAACAAGTGAGAAGAATCTATTCAATATAATATATGCATATATGTGTGTGTGTGTGTGTGTGTTTACAATTGTCGACAATGTGGTGGGGAAGTTTAAAAAAAAAAAGTTTAGTGTTTGTTATTTTGAAAAACATCTTACTGAATTTTAGTGTATATCTTGTCTATTAAAATTTAGCTATAATAATAATAAGGTTTGAATCGAGTCTGAAGATAAGTGAGGAATGCAGTATTTCCCTGGGCTGCGAAGCCCCAGAGTTGACCTACATATTTTGCCAAAGCCAGGGCAAGCATAACCATTGTCCGCAGGGAGTTGATTTAGATTTTCTTTTCGACATCTGCGCTGCGTCTGTCCTCGGCAGCGGATTTTCTTTTGGTTATTAGTTATAATATAATGACAAAAACTAATCCAAGAGTAGTTCGAAGACAAAAAGTTACATCTGACGACTGTAAATTTAAAAAATTATGTCGGTTGTCTCTCTTTAGGTGGAGAACCGACAATTCATTGAGTTGATATAAGCTTGGTAAAGATTTGACAACTTAACTCTTTCTCTCCGTAATTATTTACCACATTTTGGTGGAATCAACGCTGTTATCGTCAGTTAGGAGAGAAAGAGTTAACAGACTAGTCTCACATGCACGTTACGAACATTAAAAATTCTAAAACGAGTCCATAAATTATGCGCAGTGAACGAGACCCTTTTTAAGTAATATGATTTACAAAGTTATTCAGTTTGAAAATTAAAGATATATAGCCACACTATCAGATTGCAATTGTAGCCTATTAGCAACAATTTAAGAACACTATTATAATAATAATAAAAAAAAATAAAAAAGATAATCTAAAAATGAGTTATACTCCAAAATGAAATAATTTTAAGCTCTTCATGCACATACTTACTTTGAGTTCCGTACTCTTATAGAAACCAAATTACTTCATTATATGTACATTTTTGTAACTCTAGCAGACCCCAAAGAATCCTAGGGATATAGGATGAAGGTCCTTGGTCTTAGGTCCTTAAGGGAAAAATTGTTGCAAAAATAATATAAATAAAAATGAATTTTAATAACTCATAAATCTTTAAAAAATAAAAAAATAAAAATAATAATAATAATAAAGAAATCATTTTTGGCAATACTCATTTTAAGGAACATTTTCAAAAATTTCTTGTGAATGTCTTCCAGACCCTTGGTGTAGTCAATTTCTGGACATTTACTGTCACCATTTTATGGACTTTTGCTGTCACCTTTTTCTGAACCATTGCTGAATCCTTCTATTGGACTTCTGCTGTCATCATTTTCTGGACTCCTTGCTGTCACCAGTCTATGGATCTTCGCTGCAGCCTACTCCGCGATCATATTGAAAATCCTGGAATATGACTTTGATATTATGTTTTCAATGAAATTTTCCTTGTATTATTTTTAATTTAGAACAATGTTTTGTGTGTCTTCTTTTTAATTAAAAAAAAAAGCCCAATAAAGAGGCCAAGAGCCCAAAAAAGAGGCAACGCCAAAAAAAAGAGGCAAAGCCCAAGGATTCCTAGGATGTACTAAGCTCGACAACTGTAGTCAAAAGCTAAAAAGCTGAGGTAAAAAAAAAAAAAAAATTTGCAACAATTTAATGTGTTGCAAACACAGCGGTAATCAATAAGACTAAATCCACAAACACACACAGACACTAACACACACACACATTTACTCACACACATTCATTACATCGCACGTATTTTGTTCTCACATCTTGAATACATGTAAATTAAGCCGTGAGATTTCTGATAAATGAATATTCACATTTGACTAGATTAAAGCCATTAGAACAAAATAACGTAACTTGAAGACAAACGAAAAGAAGACTAACTAGTAAAGTACCAAAAAAATATAAAATAGCTTACAAATAAAATAATAATAATGAAAAATATAAAGGCATACTTCTTATTCCGTAGGCCAGGACACACTTGTACAAGTCCTCCTTCTTCCCAAGAGCCCTTAGAGCATTGAGCCAGTTGCTTAAATCATCCAGGAAAACCAATGATACGGCAAATTTTAAAACCGTAATTAACATGTACATCTAGATTGACACACTATATTAGTAGGACGCAATTATCTTCTGTTAAAAAAGATAAGATGGGAAACGATAAGATACTGTAGTTAGTCATTTATTTTTTAGTACGCCAAGGGGAGACAAAGCTCTCGACATTGAGAACTTTCGATTTCATTGTTTGCGTCTGAATATTGTTCTAAATATGGATACCAGGCGAGTCTCCTGTTCAGTGTGAAAACATGTCATCACAGGAAGAGGCCGTGCAGGCCTGCTACCAACCAGTTCCCAAACTGTACACATAGCGTGATGCCATACCATGACCAATTATATTGGGAATAAAAAAGAGGAAACAGACCCCCCAGCCCCCTCTCCCCCCCAAAAAAAAGCAAGAAAAAACTAGCGTACCCTAATTTCTCTCAGCTGAGCATGAATCATTTAAGCAGAGCTCCACCACTTGGAAGGTTTCAAATGGGGCCACCACTAACCGGTCCGTGCACAGTGGAAGTGAGTGGACACGAGACTCTGGCTGCCAACGGAAATGAAATGGAAATTACTTACTTTCCTATGACGTGATTCAGAAAATGTAACGCCGGGTGGTCAACGCGGAGACGGGGGGGGGGGGGGGGGGAGGAGCAATCACCAATGAGGAAGGGGACCAGGAAGGGTTGGTCAACGACAAGAAACGGGCTGGGCAGACAAGGGGTGGGCGAAGACATGCAAGACGTGGAAACTGTGCTGATGGTAGCTTTGGTTCTTGAGAAATAGAGAGGAGGGTGTTGGGAATTATACAATGATTTGATAGATAAGAAAAAAAATGCTTTAAAAATGTACCTTTTGTAACATTGCGTGATTAATTTTTCTAGCATTAAAAACAAAATAGGAACGCAAGATGTACTTTGTTGTTGTTGTTGATGAAGTTGTATATCCATAAAAATGACAAGTAGAACCTTTGAAAGAGGAAGGTGTGTTTTTCTCGTTGCGAATTTCTTGATATACGTCAGTGATAACAAAACAAACAAAAAGTTTGTTTCCCTTTCGGTTATGAGAGAAACTTGATGGAAATAAAAGATAGTCAATGGAAACAAATAAATCGAATGGTCTGATAGTGTACCATTATTTCATTCAAAATATCATTGTAATTATGAATAGTGATTTCTAGATACACATGCAAGCGTTCAACACCGTAGTAATACACACACACAAAGCCCTAAGGAAGATTTATATTACAAGATAGTGCATTGCTTGTAGCAATAAAAAATGTATCGAAAGTAGAAAATTCTAAATCACTAGGAACCACAATGCGTCCTCGGCAGTGCCGTCTTAATGACAGAACATGAAATCGAATCGAGATCTCGCGCCCATGACACGAGACCTCAATCATGCATACACGAGTCCTGCTGGATGAACTCGTGGGACTGTGAACTTTGAATTGTTTAGCAATGAGCAATGCCATGTGATGAAGATATGAGTTACTCTTTCACGTCATGCCCTGGTCTCACAGATGTTACGGAGGGAGATGAGATGTGGTGGAAACTAATTTGCATAGTCTTAGTTATAGGAAAAATGAATATTCAGTAGTTCAACAAAATAAATTGTCAAAGAGAAGCTGGGATGACTTTAAATATATGAATATGGACTAGTCCAGCTATACTTTTACTAGTCCAAAGATTTAATAGTCTGATGATACTTCCAGTAGTCTAAAGATACTTCCAGTCGTCCAATGATACATTCAGTAGTCCGATGATACTTCCTGTAGTTCAATGATACCTCTAGTGGTCAAATGATACTTTCAGTAGTCCTATGATACTTCCAATAGTCCGATGATACTTTCCGTATTCCGATGATACTTCAAGTTATCCAATGATACTCCCAGTAGTCCAATGATACTCCCAGTAGTCTTTTAATACTTTCAGTAGATTAATGATACTTCCAGTAGTCTAATGATACTTCCAGTAGTTCAATGATACTTCCAGTTGTCCGATGATACTTTACATAGTCCGATGATACTTCCAGTAGTCCAATGATACTTCCATTAGTTCAATGATACTTCCAGTAGTCCAATGATACTTTACATAGTCCGATGATACTTCCAGTAGTCCTATGATACTTCCCGTAGATCAATTACACTTCCAGTGGTCAAGTGATACTTCCAGTAGTTCAATAATACTTTCTGTAGTCTAATTATACTTCCCCAGTAGTTGAATGATACTCTCTGTTGTCCGATGATACTTCCAGTTATCCAATAATAATTCAAGTAGACCAATAATACTTTCAATGATTCAAAGATAATTCCAATGGTCCTATAATTTCAAGAGTCCAATAATACTTCCAGTAGTCCAATGATACTTTCACTGGTCCAATGTTACTTTCAACGGTCCAATCATACTTTCAAGATACTTTAAAGGGTGCAATAATACTTTCATTCGTCCAATAATACCTTTCTGTTATCGAAATACAAATCCACTTTTTCAAAGATAATTTCATTAGTCCGATTATGCTTGTGACGTAGCTTTAGACTAGTCCACTTCTGAGAATTAAAGTTTGATTTAAGGTTGGCTTGGACATGTAGGCAAAGGATGTAATAATTTCACTTCTAACGTAATGTACTAAAAGTATTATAATACAATGGAAGAACGTGACTATTGGGACGTTATAGTAATGAATGCAAATGAGTACAAGAGAATTTATTACACAAAGAAACATTGAAAGAATATGAACTTTAACCAAACAGAAGTGACCAAGTAGTTGGACTAATTCGATCATCAGTACTAGTACTAGAAAAAATTCAAAAGCAAATGCGATGACTATACATTATTACATTTGTCTATTTTCTTTTTCTTTTTTTTTAGCGGCCCCCGAAAGGGGAAAAGACGCTATTAGTTTTGTGTGAAATGTCTGTCCGTCTGTCCGTCCGACCGGTTTAGATCTCGTAAACTAGAAAAGATATTGAAAATCGGACATCACAATATTTTAGACCATTCAAAGTTCTGATGCAACTTTTTTTTCTAGAAGCGAAAAATCTAATTTTTTAAAATCAGTTATGCAAGTATTTTTTAAAGAGAAAAAGCTAATTAGTATGCATTATAAGTTAGACCTAATTTAAAACGAATAGTAATCTTATAAACGTTTTTTTCCTAAACTTTTTGTTAATTGCGGAAATTTTTTTTTTTTTTTTTTTTTGAGGATTCGAATAAGAGATTGAGCCTATTCAAAAAATTAGATCAATTATAAGACATCAGTTAGGCCAGGGGAGGCGCGGTGGCTGAGCGGTAAAGCGCCTGGCTTTCGAACCGGGGGTCCCGGGTTCGAATCCTGGTGAAGAATGGGATTTTTAACTTTGGAATCTTTGGGCGCTTCTGAGTCCACCCAGCTCTAATGGGTACCTGACATTAGTTGGGGGCGGTTGGTCGTTGAGATGTTGGTTGACATCTTTGGTACTTGTAGACTGTTTTTGTGCTGACTAGTCTCTTACAAGATAAGGTAGTTTAAGATAAAATATAGTCACCGTAATACACAGTATATATATAGATATTGTGGATTGATTGTATATACAAATTAAGATGAGTGGTTAAGCGCTTGGATTCCAAACCTGGGTTCGAATCCTGGTGAAGACTGGGATTTTTAATTTTGAGATTTTTAAAGCACCCTAATAATAGAGCAACTCTAATGAGTACATCTTCTCCTTGGGGAAAGTAAAGGCGGTTGGTCGTTGTGCTGGCCACGTGACACCCTGCTGGTTAACTGCTAGCCAAAGAAACAGATAACCTTAAAATCATCTGCCCTATAGAAAGTCTGAAAGGGAATTTTTTTTTCTTTATTAGATGAAATGCAAATGAAGTGTTCTTTTATATATAAAAATATTTTATAAACAAAATGCTTGTAGATTTAATAGATGGGTATATATAAGAATGTCCAATTACTGCAAGAATTAATTGTAATTATGGTAAAGAGAAGACTGAATATAATATTGAAATAAACACGCTAAACTCAAATATAGAATAGGCTTTTGAAGTCAGCCATGAGAAAAAAATCAGGACCCGGTGACCCTTAGGCAGCTTGCTCTACTCTCTGGCAGATCCTGCGACGCAGGCTGACCCTCCCTCCCTCCAAAAGTATCGGCTTTTGAATAAATCAAGTATAGACAGAGGGATCGTTGCTTTTTTTTTTAAAAAAAGAAGTTTTAAAATTGCGTGTGTGTAAATACTATTAAACTTTTTCGATCCGGATAGTCGAATGTGGAGTGTATCTGTCAATCTAAATCACAGGATGGCGTTACTGCTGTACCAGAAGCACTTCTTTTTGGCTTTCCATAAAGGAGAAGCAACCAATAAAAAATTTGGCCAAATAATAAAATACGTCGTTTCGCTTATCCCGAACAACGGTTAATCGAGGCAGCGCCTATAATTAGTCAAAATATACAGAAACCTATGCGGGCAGTGTCAAGGTTTCGTTTATTGTTCAGTAAATGAAAAATTAAGATATATGAAACACAAGCTCGACAAAACTATATTAGAAAACGATTTTTTGAGATTCAGAGTGTGAACACTGCACTAAAGACAAATACCGGGTTAGGACGAAATTAAAGATTTTAGCAACAAAATAGATTACGCAACGCATAAGCAACGAGCTAGCACCAGTGTTTAAAATCTTTTTTCAGACATCACTTAGCGTAGAGTACATAGGGACTGGAAATAAGCTAATGCCACTTTCCTATTTTAAAAAAAAAGGGGCAAATCTATTCCAGGAAGCTACAGACCAGTATCATTCACCAGGAACACACGTAAATATAGATTCATGAGTTTTTGATAGCGGTAGAGAGCCAGCTGTAATAGTAATAGGCTCTAAATCAACACCAATAACAGTCAAGTCTGGTGTACGTTAAATAACAGTCTTAGGCCAACAAGTGTTTCTAATTTACATATTGACCTACGCAGTGTTTCCCAAACTGTGTTCCGCGGATACCCCAGTGTTGCGCGAGGCCTGAATAAGTGTTCCAAGAACTACTGGAATAATTAACTAGTAAGCCACCGCTGCCTGGTCGTGCGGTTTGCGCGCTGGACTGTCGTTTAGATTTATCGATGGTCCCGGGTTCAAACTCGGCCCGCTCCCATCCCCCGTCGTCCTGCGGGAGGTTTGGACTAGGAAGTAATTATCTTCAACTCTGAAGGAACATCCGAAACATGTAAAACATTTTACAAACATTTAATCTCTTTAAAAAAATAAACAAAGTGTTCCACTAAATACATCTACTCAGAATGCGCGAAGTGTTCCCTTAAGGAAAGGGTTTGGGAAAAACCGACCCTACTTAATTGCATTAGTTCAGGACCAACTTTTTGGTAATGGTTGTATAATATAGGAAGGCAATGGTCGTGTCTTCGATTCGGAAGATCAAGGATGACGGTAGTACAACGCAAACCCAGTCGCGACCTGCTTATTTTTCCGCACCTAATGCATACAAAGCCGTTGTCCGCCGGCGGTATTTTAAAGTTTTCTTTCCGTCTTCTGCGCATGTCTTCAATAAGGACTTTTCTTTGGGTCCTAAAAGTGTGCCCCGCGGCCTTTGAGAAAGCTCTCCAACTGTCTCTTACCGAGGCCGTCTGCTGCCTCTATGCCAGTGGGGACGAAAGGTCGCCTGAATTGATCTTTATATAAAAAAAGATACTGAAATTTGCAAAGAGAATTTGAAGAATTACAAAAAAATGGAATCATATAGGAGCTCATCTTTTTATCCACAAAGGGAATTTAAAAATGCTTACTGTTTGGGACCCCTCAACGAGAGATAACTTTAGGAAACTTAAAACAGACGCAAAACGGTGCCGTAAGATTTGTACTAAAAATCGACTATTCAAATTTGACTAGAGATGCACATTTAGATAAAAATTGTATTAGCAATAGAAAATAAAAATACTGAACCATAATTTAAATTCGAAAAACAAAATCTAATTAAAATACTCATAAAAACACAAAGATATAGGCACATTTCTTATTCTATAAGCTAGTACAATTATAAGAATTACTCCTTCTTCATTAAACTCATTACATCGGGTTGCCTGAATCAGCCAGGAATACCAACAAACTAGCAATTAACATAAATTGACACTTAGGACATAGTAATCTTTTCTTTGGAAGTAACTTCTATACATGTAATTTATATACTAAGATAGTCTATGTAACGCGAATAGACATAAGATAGAACCACAACAAGAAAACTAGATTTGATGTAAGGACAACACACAAACTAAACACAATAGTGCAGGCATTAGATAAACTAGAGATTTAAGAAATTAGAACAGACAAAATAGAACAGACAAATAGATGTCAAAATTTCAATAATATTCTGGAATATTAAACAAACAAAAAAACATTTAAAAAATACTTTTAAAAAAAAGCTTATACGAAGTGTAATTGTATCAATTAGCTTGGGTAAGTCTTGTAATTACATTTGTTAATAGATCTAGACAAACAATAATACATTTGTGCGATTTCACATGTTTTTGCCAATTATTAAAGTTTAGCGCAATTGCATGCTTTTAGCTTTCTCAATAGGCTCTGATCCTATCACGTGTCTGCCTGGAACTGTCAGGAGAGGGGAGAAAGAAAGGGGGCATCTGGTTGATCGGTTCATAAATAATTACGTTTATTTTTTAATGGTAAAAGGCATGTGTTTGTGTGGCCCAAAGTTAACGAGGGTGTCACGTGGCCAGCACAACGACCAACCGCCTTTACTTTTTCCCAACTAATGTCAGGTACCAAATAGCGCTGGGTGGACTCAGAAGCGATCTAAAAATCCCGAAATTAAAAAAGATAAGATAAGATAAGATAATGAGCCCCCCAACTGCCGAAGCTAAACTGATTTAGGCGCCAGTTGCTCGCCTTTGCCCCTATCTTGTAAGTGAAAGTCCAATACTTGAGCCGCACGTGAAGGCCAGGGGTTGGGCTAGTTGTCAGAGGCTAATTGAGATGCTTAAAACCATTAAAACTCCCGTCGATATTAACCTTGTGGAACTAAACTAGACATAAAGAAGCTAGAACAGATAAATTAGACACTAAAAAAGGTATAACAGATAAACTAGACATTTACAAACTAGATGTTCAGTAAAACAAAACACACCCTGACGACTCTTATTTAATGAAAGAAACATCCTGCTCGATTTCTTTCAATCACAAAGCATTCGATGTGCGCGCTGATTTCGTGAAAAGCCAGTTCATACAGAAAAAAACAAAACAAGTTAAAATGATAGGCATTCTAATTAAATAAAATTATCATTCAGCAATTCATTTCACAAATAAATTCTCCAGCTTTCTTCTGTTAGTTAGATCTTATAAATACGGTATATTTTGGCTATAAGGGACTATCTTGTCAAATTATTTTGAGTGTGCAAACTGTAATTTATAATAATAAAAGTATAATGAGAATTTAAACCATTAATTAACACAACGTAGAGTTATGGCGCTTTGAAAACATAACTGAAATAAATACGTAAGCAGGGTGGAGAGGGAAGAATTGTTTTGTGGGCGAAATCTTTCTGACCATGTGACCAATTCACAGACATCACCGCATTTTTAATTTTGATATATTCGTGCGGTTATGTAACTTAAAAATGAATCAAGCTTTTATAACCTTTTTACAAAGCTTATTTCGACTCAATCTATCATATCACACATATAGAAGACTGTTATTTCTCCCACAAGCATTCTAGGATGAAGTTGAAACTTCGGACAATTATTTATTGGCATTGACAAGACATGAATACATAAAAAGTAACCAATTAGCCAATGAATTGCTGGTAATATTTTTTATACCAACAAGGAAAACTAATCCTTCAGTTTTCACAGATATGGCTGAATTTCTTCGGTTTAGTCCCCTTAAATAATTGTCAACGCTATCTCTCCCGCACACATTCTCCGATCAAGTTGATAATTTAAACAATTATTTATTGTACAAAACAAAACATGAATCAATAAACAAAAATACTCAATTATTCAATTAATAATTGGTAATTAATTATTTTGTTTGATATCGAATATGGGAAATAACGTCTACACTACTGATATAGTTTTAAGGATGGAGTTCTTCCCATTTAGATTAGGATTTTTAGTTGGCAAGATTAAAGTTCTATTTTGTGCCCTTGACCTTGTTTAATTTGTCATGAAAATCTCTAACCCGAACTGTTTCAAAAATTGTAATACAAATTATCTCAAGCAAATGGCCTAACAAAGTAACATTTTAAAATAGTTATGGAAAACTACTTGAATCAGTAAAGATTAACATTGACATTATTTTTGAAAAAAAGTTCACCCCTAGAAAGTTAAAACTGACGTTATGCGGCGATGTGGGTCATGTGAAGACGTCTCTAAAATACTGTACAATTTAAATCAACTAGTTAGTTATAGGATAACATTTGTTTAAATATTAGCTAAAAACATTTCTGTCGATAAAAGCACCCTCGTCCATTGAGAGACACCAAACAATATAGCTCTGAGGTGTCGCAAATGAGATTCCAGAGCTCTGCGAACAATTCTTACACCAACTTTAGGGAATAGATTGCATCGCAAGAGCTTCAGTAATTTTAAGGCGTGGATGCGGTTGAAGAGCTACGAACGAACACGTTTCATGAGTGAAATGTCCCCTAGAGTTTAAAACACTTCATTTGACTATGTCACACTTTCTGTTGTAAAGTCTCAGGTGCTATTTACAATATTTATTACACAAGTTTGCCTTCAGTATCCCACTCGGTATGTTAAGTAATTGGAAATGTTATGGGATGTATAATCATGTATTGTTTTCCGGCTTTTTCTTTTATACCATTGTCCTTTCTAATTCTTTCATTGTTTTTAGCACTAATATCCTTAGGGCTTTATTTTTAAAGACCTGATTGTAACGTACGGACAGACCTCACAAAACTATCAATGTCTCTACCCTATCGGGGACCGCTAAAAATATGTATTAAAGGTTGAATTGAAATCTGAATGAACGAGAGGATAACAAAATTATGCCTTTTGTTAAAACTTTATTTAAGTTCTCTACTAAATGTTTTCCTACAATGTTTACTTGTCTTTCTTTTAAATCAACCAAAAGCATGAAGTAATATGCACATAAGCATAATAAATCTATTTTTAATCCATATGTTATAAGAAATCACTTGTCATATTTATGGAAGTACACGTACCGTTTGTAGTTACAGATAGGCCTTAATGTAGATACATAGCTACATACAAGATACAGTGTCCACTGTTTTCTCCGATTCTCCCAGGGAGAACGGAAATCGTAGTTTGGCCAGACTCTGGAAAATATGCAACAATGGGGGCAGTGGCCAATTCCGCCTTTGAAATATTCTCGATTACACCGGTCTCTTAAATGTTCACCACGGGTCGCGCTGTTATGGTCAGATAATACAGTACCGTGTCTAAATAAGGGACTGAACGAGTTCTTGTCAGGATCTCTGCAGTTTCTGAGACTTTATTATGGTTGTTGACACACATTGCATACCAGCCTTTTCCCAATCTGACACATGAAGATCATCAATGTAATCTTGCATTTTTTGGCATTGTTTAAAGTTTTTAGTCATGTGAAACTCTTCAAGAGAAGGCTAATTCTATAACATATACTTATCTTATAAAATACAGACGTTACTTCAAAAAGATGATTACGTCCTACACGTGTTCTAGGTCATCTAGTCATGCATGTTAACCTGACTGGCCCAGGCAACTCACCATACTCTAAAAGCACTAGGGAAGAAGGGGCATTTGTACCGATTTGTTCTAGCTTATAGAACAAGGAATGTCCCTTTATCTTTGTGTCTTCCTGAGCATTTAATTAGGTTTTGTTTTTGTATTTGAAGATTAATGGTTCAGTGTTTTTATAAAAAAAAGGTCTACTTTACTTTTAAAATGTTCAGGTATTTAAACAAAAGTTAAACTCAAATTCTCTAATAGCAGTCAAAGATTCACTCACACAACTGCATTGCATATCAGTGTAACTATAGTGCTGAAACAGTCCAAGCTGCTATCTCTGTATTCGTTTAATCATTTCAACCAAACACGCGACTTACAGTAGTACAAGTCACCTTTGGTTTGACGGTACACACAATAAGACTAAGACTGCTTTATTGATCCTTTTTTCGAAATTTGTTGTGATTACAAGGATTCTTTTCTCAAATTATAATTTAACAGCTTAATATAAATCCTCTGCTTACCTAGTGTTCCCCAAACAGTGTTCCGAGGAACCCCAGTGTACCGCAAGGCCTAAATAGGTGTTCCACGAACTACTGGAAAAATTAACTAGCAGGGCACCACAAGAATTAATCTCTCTTAAAAAAAATAAGCAAAGTGTTCCGCTAAATACTCAGAATGTGCGAAGTGCTCAGCTAAATACTCAGAATGTGCGAAGTGCTCAGCTAAATACTCAGAATGTGCGAAGTGCTCAGCTAAAAAAACAAAAAGCTTGGGAAACGCTGGCCTAGCTAAACCCGTGAAACCAACCTTGAAAACAACAAGTTTAATTTTCACATTTTTACGGATTCAGTAAATCAGTAAATATAATATTAATTTCATTGAGTACTTTGATTTTAAGTTATGGAACGTGTTCCAACCTGGGAATTCTCATAATCGAGATGACGACACTTCAATGTCAGGAACGTTCTATTTTTGTTTTGTCACGACACTTCCTGTTCTTTCCGCTTCAGTGGCTCTATTTTATTTCATTAAGAGAATTAATAAAAAAAATATTTCTAATTTTGTCAACAAATCCAATAACCCATCTCCGCGTCAGGAGATCAAGTTAGAAGAAAAATAGAAAATTAAAAGAAAAGATTAATGGGACAGAAACTCAAGGAACAACGACAATTGGTGATCGTTTTAATTTTGGAGCATTGGAGTGCAGTCCCTTGAACTTTATGGATGGTCTTTATGAATAAACACTGTTAGAGCTTTTGATAGAAGGTTAGGCATATAAAAAAAGTCTAGTAAACATTTAATTTTTAAGCTAAGATTTTAAAGAAGCTATTTTTAGCTTACAGATAGCTTGACCTAGATTTAGCCGGACATATTATAACGGAGTTTTTTGTTTTTTGTTTTTTTTTGTAGATGTTTAGATGAAGGAATTTTCAATTTGCAGGATTATGTGTCATTCCATCTTTTCCAGAGTAACCTTTTGTCATTTGCGTTCATATTTAGTTGAGCGGTGTGGATCTCTATGTACGACTCTGCATAATAAACATATTATAAAGTATATATGTATATACTTACTATGTATACATTGACAACTCGCAATTTGATTCATAAGTTAAAGCAGGGTTTCTTAAACTCTTACCTATGGCGCCCCAGACGCAAAAAAAAATTACCGTCGCCATTCAACTAGTCAGGGTATGGGAGAGCATCGAGAACTGCCCCAATAGATACTTTATTACATGGAAAAGAATTATCTCCCTTTCTCACAGCAAGTCGCGCTCCAGACTCGACAAACACTAATTTACAATCGCTAATTGAAAATTTACGGGAAATAATTATCTTTATTTTCTTCCTTTACATTTCAGGACCCCTAACAAAAATACTGTTTTGTGACTTACGAGCAGATGAGATTATTTTAACCGTCTCCGACGCAGAATCAGAAGTAGTAGATTAAGACAGTCCGGTTTAACGAATAGTTATATCAATACTATCTTCGTTCACAGTACTCCATGTTTCTGTCGTATCTTTTTTTCCATTTCAACACATGTTAGCACCATTCTACATTCGCACTACGCTGCGCATGTAACAGTGAAGCTGCTTTAACTCTTTCTCTCCGTAATTATTTTTGCACGTTTCGACGGAATTCTTCATTTTAGTCATGACTATTTCACTATCATGTAATGATGAAGCTTCAACAGCTTTGTTCTTTGTTCCCAGAAAATGTTTTGTTTGGTCTAGAACTAAAGGGAATGCCTGCTCTTTCTATAGAACATAAAGTAATGTTTTTAAAAGTAAACATTTATTTCATTTAATGAGGTCCAATCAACGATGGTATCGCCGATTAGGAGAGAAAGTTAAACAAACTCAATGGCTCTAGTACGACAATAGTGAGTACATGAGATTTTATATTTTGCAGTGAAACTGTGAAAGCGAAGGAAAACTCACGCATGCGCGTTGCAGACGCCATTGGTTCATGTAGATATTCTAAAAGTAGGGCCCTACTGTTAAACAAAATTATTTTCCTGAATTATTATTTTTTTCTTTTTTTTTCTTATAAAACATAGCAGCTACGCACCGACATTGACCGTCTAACTCTTGAAGTGCACATACACATAAATTAGATTTTGTTTAGACTTCATTAGTTTATTTGGTCCTCCCGCGTCGTTCAGAGCTTCCCGTAAATGTCATTGACTCGACGTATGGACGCTCCTTTACGACTGAACATCTGGATGCCCCCGAGATTACTCATTACAAAGTATTTTAGATTTTTTTTTCACATAACGATTGATACTTATATCATTCAGAACTTCCTGATCAAAGTCATTAAACTCGATTTCCAAGAGATAAGTGGTCCTGACACGTGACATAGCTGACTAAATGTATTGCATCATGTAACAATGATTCTCAAATATTAGATTGTAGACTGCTTTGACCTTCTATTTATAGAATAGATGCACACTGTTTCGTTAGATTCTATTACAGTATTGCAATACTTTAGAAGTGTGATTTATAATCCAAGTGGGCTCTACCCAGTACTTTATCCAGTACTCTATCCAGCTAACTGGAGAAGCAAGCTTAAAGGAAGGGTCCTGGATTACTGATGGCCTACACACCAAAGGTAGAATGAAGCGTGAACTCGCAACATTGCCTGGTGATTACACATGCCCAACCTGTGATAATTGCCTGGTGATTACACATGCCCAACCTGTGATTTCAAAGGAGGAAAGATCATCTCTCGAGACGCAAAATGCCACAGATGATTTACAATTATAATGTTAATAATTTCCGTCATTTTTACATGGTAAAAAGATTGACGAGGCTGTTTCATTAACACGGCTCTAAGAAAGTCATCTATAGCCTATAAAGCTGGCTGAACAACACCAAAGCATGGACCGGCCTCTCTCTTGACATCCTGCTAAGAACAGCTGCTGACCAGAAAAGGTGGCAGGATTTGGTTAAGGGAACTGTCACAGCACCCCTACGACGATACTCAAGGGAAAGATGATGAATGATTTTGAACCCTTGCAGTGCCAGATTTGATTTGATTTGATTTTGATTTTAGGCACATCGGCACAATTTAGGCCATGTCGTGCCTGCAGTCACTTAAGGACTACCCTTTCTCTAAGCAAAAAGGGCCAAAATCTATACAGTCATATCATTAAAATCAAGGTCTATTCACAGTTAAAAAAGTAAAGGTAGTAAAAATTTAATTATTTGGTAAGAATCTAATGTAAATAGTACATGTTTACAAATTCATAAATCGGATCTTCGTAGACAACGCCACTTCCCGGATAAAGCCCAGTACCTTACCAGGGTCGACATGATCAAATAGTGTTTTTAAGTTAATGGCTCTAAAATATTTCTCCCTGACATCCTGGTATCTGGGGCAATAAACGAAGATATGTTCCACGGTGAGGCGAGTCACAGTACTCACAAAGTAGGGGTTCGTCTCTCTTCAGCACAAAAGAGTGCGTGATGTAGGTGTGGCTAATCCTAAGTCTGGACACCTGGCAGTGCCAAAGAATGAATATTAGTTCATTTCCAAGATAATAATTATACAATTTAATTAGAATAGAGCTGTCAACTAATATAATATAAGATAAAGGCGCACCGCAATAAGAACAGAACGAACATAACAAAAAAGACTTCACAAAACTAAGAATGTTTTGACTAGGTCAAGATTTAATTTGTTTTTTATATGAACTGAATGAAGTATGTGAGATGAATGGTCTCCATGGAAGCTAGTGTTGTGTAATCTGCAGATCCTAACCGGTGGTATCAATAAAGGTCTCCTGCCTAACTCCGCTTTCTTGGATTAATCCTTGCTCATACGAGCGAAGTCAATGGGGAGCGAAGTCAATGGGGAGCAAGTTCGAAACTTATGATTATCTATCTATCTTCTATATATATAACTCTCTTCTTCCCTCAACAGGTCAAACAAGAAGTAAAGAAAAGATCACTCTGCGGATAGTCCACGAGAAAACACAAGAGTAATGTTCACACTACGGATAACTGGCTGCGCGCTTGACGGTCGCTTAAATTTATCAAACCTTGCCCGCTCCCATTTGTCCAGCGGGAGGTTTGGACTAGGAACTAATCTAAATAATCTTCTATGTATATATATATATATATATGTGTAAATAGCAGGGCCAGACTTAACCATTGAGGGGCCCTATGCGAAACGGATTTCGTGGGACCAAGTTTGGATAGGAAAGAGGATAATAACTGAAATTTAAGAGTTTGTATTAGAAAACAAATTCGTCCATGAATTTTATTCATTCTTTACTACGTACAGAATTACTTTACGAGCCTTGCGTGTAGCAAAGTCATACAGTATATCAGAGTTTCCTACATAGATCACGCTCAATAGCAAGAATTACCGAATGTTTCAATCTATCTTTGAGAATTGTTGACCTCAAGTAATTCTTCATTAGTTTGAGACGCGAGAAGCTTCTTTCACGAGATTACACAATTACGGCTGATGCATAATGCCGCGCATAAGATTGGTGTTTTCCATATTGAATGACACTCCAAAATGACAATTTTTGTGTATATATTTTAAGAACTTTTTCGTATATTTTGCGATTTCGGGAGATTTCCAGGACCTCCTGGTAAATCGTCAGGAGGGCGCGGGAAATCTGTTTTATTATAAAATAGTTTAATTTAATAATTTATACACCTTGAATTAGAGCGGGTTCTATGAAAATGCGGTCCTAAGAAAGTGCGGGTCCCACTGCGGTCGCATAGGTATCAGTGGCCTAAGGCCGGCCCAGCAAAATACCAGCTTATGCCACGCCGCCGTTAGACTATCTATATATAATTCTCTTCTTTGCTCAAGAATTTGGACGAGAAGAAAAAGTAAAGGAAAGATCACTCTTTTATTTCTGCGGATAGAGTTATCCCACGAACTTTACGAGCCTTGCGTGTAGCGAAATCTTACAGTGTATCATGAAAATTTTATTTCCTACATAGATAACGCTCAATAGCAACAATTAATAAATGTTTCAATCTATCTACGAGAATTGTTGAACTAAAGTAATTCTACATTAGTTTGAGGCGCGAGAAGCTTCTTTCACCAGATTACACAATTACGGCTAATGCATAATGCCGTTTTTATTTATCGCTCATAGGATAGGCGTTTTCCATATTGTATGACACCCCAAAATGACAATTTTTGTCAATATATTTCATGAGATTTGTATGAGTTTTCAAAAGATTTTTAATAATTTCCGGAGATTTCCATGGCTTTTAAAAATATTTTGCTATTTCAGGAGATTTCCAGGATCTCCAGGAAAATCAGGCGGCCAAGAAAAATCTGTTTTAAGTTATAAAATGGTTTAATTTAATAATTTACAAATAGAATTAGTGCGGGTCCTATGAAAGTGTGGGGCCCACTGCGGTCGGATAGGTTGCTGTGGCCTATGGCCCTCCCTGAAAAATAGCGGCGTATGCTACGCCGCCGGTCGACTTTATTATTATATTATAGCTCCTCCTCCATGATCAAATTTAGTGCAATTTTTTTAATGTCAACAAGTTTTAGAATTATTCTATGTATTTATCATACTTATGTAGTCAGTTCTGTCACTCGCTTTGGGATAAAAAAAATACTCGATGCCAAAACCAAAGAGAGAATGCTACAAAACATTTGACCTCTGAACTGCTTTTCCTTTGTAATTGCTAAAACAACTGACTGTAAGTAATTGATAAGTCAACTTTGAGCCATTTTATGTTCTTCATAAGTGCATCGATAAAATGTGCACAGTCCCCAGACTCTCGTCTTAAGAGATTACTTAAATAACAGGTCCCTTAACTCTTCGGGATTATCTTCTTCGTTCATATCTAAACAAAGGGACGCAACCATTATTAATTAATTTCTCGACCGAAACTAAATGTTAAGTTTCAGCATTATGTCAGCTCAACCCTCACGTCTGATCTATCCAGTCTATTTTATGGCATTCCTTATATTTTGACTAGATAGGTCACTAAGTATCATAGTTTTCTACTATTAATAAATCCAAAAAAAAAAAAAAAAAGTAGATTTTATAATGCAAAAGTCTTGTTTTAGTGTATATTCAGAACTAAAAAATAACCAACTAGCGTGTCGTTACATAGTATAGATTCCTATGCAGGTGTAGAAATAATAAACATATCAACGATGCGTTGTATAATTTAATCCTTCTAGTTAAAATTATAAAAATAATCGAAAATAATCATTTCTAGAGTTACGCCACTGCAACCTATGCGGTCGCTGCGGGCCCCGAGCTAATTCTAGGACTAAATTAATAAATTAAACCATTATAACTTATATATAATAAATGGGTTTACGCGGCCTCCTAATTTTCCAGGGCCTCATGGAAATCTCCTGTAATTCCAAAATATATTTTTAAAAGTCCAGGAAATCTTCTGAAATTATAAAAATCTCCTACCCAGACTGGGCCCCGCTCAAACTGTTTCGTATAGGGCCCCGAAATTGTTAGGACCGGCCCTGCTAACACTATTGAGCACACAATATAATTTAGCTTTAAAAAACATACTTACAAAACTAGACATTGCAGTTGATATATTGACACCTCTTATTGTTTCCCCTTGTATTTATACCCTCTCTCAAACAAGCTTCACTGATAGACAAGAAAGAACCAGAATCAACTCCCTTGTCACTTATTAGTTCTATAGGAGGATCACCGTTCTTTATTGAAATCTGAACATACTTTCAAAGCTTATGTCCACTCCATGTGTCTGACTGGTCAACATTTCCAAAACGTCAGTTCTCCCAATTTCCGTTTTCGGATTAAATTAAAACTTCTCACCATTTATTCATATCGTCCTTAACAAAACATGAATCACTAAAAAAAATAATTAACCAATCAGTTAATTTTAGTAATGGTAGTACACCAGGAGCACCATAATATTGAGATATATGGCCTCAAAAAGAGGCAAAGAAAAGAGGCCCAAGGATTCCTATAATGATGAAGTTAAAATTGAATATCGCAAATTTTGAGGTTTCCTATAAGAAAAAAAAAAAAATTGTTGTTAATGTGATTTTTAAAAATAGTTTGTATATTTTTCTTGTTTACAATTAGAGCAACGTTGACGTTTACACCACGTGACAGATTAAAGAAAAACAACCTTGCAATGTATATTATGTTGTTACGTCCGTGATTGTTACATTGCTCCAAATCTTTACAAAGGCTATGCGTCTTCACTGCATCATAAACTTAAAAGGACTAACAAATTCTAACGATAACATTTTGTGTGCACTGTGCCTGGTTCTATCTTTTATTATAATAGTATTTTTTCATCGGACACAATCTATATCTGATCACAGAAAGAGGAATGTTTTGACTTGGAGACAATGACGCGGCTAGTCATAAGAAGACTAGGATCTGAGGAAGAATAGCGAAAGGTCAACACACTTCTGAAGGCTCGAGAGAGAGCCAGGTTTTTAGGGACGTAAGAGTTTTAGCTTGACGACATTCGACAGTTCCCTTCATTATTATTAAATTTGTTAATCAAAATCGTTCAACAACTTCCAGTACCTTTGCAGTGTTGACCTTTCACCTCTCTTTTTCGCTCCTTGAGTGTTACCTCCATTTGGACTTATCCACACAAGGCACAGCGCCTAACACTAGAATGACGTCATTGACCACAAGAATTAAGCGCCTCGATCTGGAAAAAAGAGATTTACGTAAACCCGGCGACTCCTAAAATGACCCTTAAAAAGGACAAGAAAAACGACCGCGAGATGGACCATCCGTTGAAATTCCAAAACATTGTTTTATGAAATTATCTGTACTCGTAAAATTTATATAAGGAGTTTCCATTTTACTTCGAGGATAATCTTTTGTCAGTTATTCGTTAAGGAGTTTCAGAGGGCGTATAGTCTGCTAGGCCTTAACATCGAGGCTGGAGATCTAAACGCCACGTCAGCAAACATCATCTATGTCAAATTTTCTCGCGTCCGCTTATAGTGATGCATCCTTTTAGAATTTGGAATAATATCTCCAGGTCTTTGCGTTGCAGGGAAATAAAAACCCAGCTCCTACAGGGAAGGGGATTCTTACTCAAAGGATGAGGTTAGAGCTAATATGATTTAATTAGGAAATACATTTATACGACTGCTTGGAGCTATTATTAGCTTTTGCACTTTGTAAGATACAACGCTTTAAAAGAGAACAAAATATCGAAGAGGAAAGCTGCGTCACAAAAGAAATCCGTTTCGTTTTGATTCAATTAAGTGACAAGGGAAAATTCATTTAGCTTATTTATACTTGACAGTGGTAATGCAATCAGGCATGTTCTCGGGTGCACTAGACAAAGTGTCGAGTAAAATATTACATCAAAACCAGTAGAATCAAACAAGGAAGATTAAAATAGCAAACTGGTAGGATCAAGTAAGCAAGCCCTTTTCTCAAAGCTTATATCAAGTCACTCTTGTCTGTCTGGTAAAAAGTGTGTACACGTTATTTCTCCCACACCCATTCTTGGAGCGAGTTGAAACTTCGCACACTTATTCATTGGCATAGACAAGACAAGCATCAATTAAAAAAAAATAAAAAAATAGTCAAATAATTACTGGTTGTAATTAATTTTTTTTGTTTGATACCAACAAGGGAAATTAATCCTTCAGTATTCACAGATGTAGCTAAATATGTAGGGTTTACTCCATTTGAATAATTATTAATGTTATTTCTTCCATACACATTCTCCGATCAAGATGATACTTTCAACAGTTATTTATTGTACCTAACAAAACATGAATCAATAAAACATTTCCCTATTAGTCAATTAACTATTTGTAGTCAAGTATTTTGTTTGAAATCGAATAAGGGGAAAACATCTACATTATGGATAGATATAGTTGTAACGATGGAGTTCTTCCCCTTAGATAAGCCTTCCTTTTTTTTAAAAAGATTTTTTTTTTCATTTTGCTTGTTGCAAAGCTTAAATCAACTCACTCTATCTGTCTGTCTGTCTGGTAAAACGTTTGAACACGTTATTTCTCCGACACCCAATCTCGGATATTTCTTTAACCAGACAACACAAGAATCAATACCATAAATAAAAATTAACCGATTAGTTTATTTTCTTTTAGTAAGTAATAGTTTTGTTTGCATAATAACATAATAATTGTCATTTTTTGAACGAACGCCTGATACTTACGGATAACTTCCGTTGGTATTAGAAATAAATATGTGAGACAATAGTCTCTTTCACCACCAACGGTTAAGCTTGGGACTTTTATTTAGGTAGAGTAATCATTGTAATAGACTATTTGTTGATATTGTGAGATATACATTTAATCCCGCTAGAACGGTCAGATAAGCGAATTTTTAAAAGTTATTTGATAAACAGAAATTGTAGTAAGAATCACTTTTTCTAAAATTGTATCTAATATATGATGAGATCCTGTGAAGTCTATTTTCTTATAATTTGATAATAAAAAACAATTATTTATGGAAATATTGCGTTTACAGTTGTTGGTAGAAAAAACAATTATTTATGGAAATATTGCGTTTACAGTTGTTGGTAGAAAAAACAATTATTTATGGAAATATTGCGTTTACAGTTGTTGGTAGAAAAAACAATTATTTATGGAAATATTGCGTTTACAGTTGTTGGTAGAAAAAACAATTATTTATGGAAATATTGCGTTTACAGTTGTTGGTAGAAAAAACAATTATTTATGGAAATATTGCGTTTACAGTTGTTGGTAGAAAAACAACAACAACTGTTTTACATGTTCATTTCCCAAGCATTGCTAGCCTCCCTTTGGTGAAGTTTGCTGGATTCAACATGATCCTGGTGTTGGAACTCTCATCAATCTACGATTGGGTTCTCTATTCCATCAGATGGCAACATAATAGTCCTGTCTTCGCGTCGCTACTGAGCTCATTTGCCTAACATTAGGGGACGGTCCATGATTAATTCAAGAACCTCGCACGCAATTACAAGCTGTTTGTGATGTCACTTCGTACTGGAAATATTTGTGAGAAATCATAATCTCTTCTTTATAAAAAGCAGTTTTCAATAAGGGAAATAATACATACAGCAGCAAGTGGCCGCTACCTTTAAGTTAAACAAACGTAAAAAAAAAAAGTCAAGTTCCCCTTTCAGACCTTGTGGTCTATAGGGCAGATGATGTAAAGGTCATCTGATTTTGTGGCCTAAGGTAAATGAGGGTGTCATGTGGCCAGCACAACGACAAACCACCTTTACTTTTCCCCAACTAATGTCAGGTACCCATTAGAGCTGGGTGGACTCAGAGGCGCCCGAACTTCCCGAAATAAAAAATCCCAGTCTTCACCAGGATTCAAACTCCGGACCCCGGTTTGGAAGTCAAGCGCTTTACCGCTCAGCCACCGTGCCTCCGTAAACAATCTGTTATATTGAAAGTAAAACTTTTTTTAAAAAATCAAACGGAGTATTATTGTACACATTTCTTCTGTATTGTATTTCAATTTCGCTTTGGAATTAATTTTAACAAAGCCTATATTAACTAACTTTTGTCTGTCCTCCTGTCTGTCAGGATTACAATTTTCGTTCTCGGATCAATTTGAAACTTTGCAGCATCGTACAAAGTCAGTGACAACACATGGATTAATAAAGTATTAACCGATTAGTTAATTTAGTGGTTAACAATTAATGAATTTAGTGTGAGGGTGAATAAATATTGCAGTATTGAGATCTATGCCAATAAAGGTGCAGTTCTTTCTCTTATATAAATTTTGATTTTAAGTCATCAGTAGTTCTAATTATTCTAGAAAAGATCAGTGATTTCACCAACAGCAAAACATGAATGTTATAGACCAGACCAGTAGAAAGAAAGTAAAAAGAACAGTGGATATCGCAATCTGTCAATCACTAGTGGATCTCAATCATCTCATCAACTGTAATTGTAATCGTTCTAGACTAGACCACCGGATATCATCGACTAAACTATCAATGACCCAAAGATATCGTGAACTGTAAATGTAATTCTCTAGACAGAACCAGTCAATATCAACTACAATGTCATTGTTCTAGACTAGACTAGCGGTTACTGTACTAGTTTGGACGCGAGAAAGTAGGGACTAATCGGGGATTTCCTTAGTGACGTGACGAGTCATTAAAAAACCTTAGAACGGAAATAGTTTGGAGACTGAATAACGGTAAGAGACTTCAGCATTGCTAAGGACTAGAGGTGCTGTGAGGTCCAGCGACGTTGAACAGTGCCCTTCTGTTGGAATAGGTCATTTGTGTTTGAACTACGCTGTTTTATTTCACTCTGTTGTGTTCTGGGTTGTTACATCATCATAGAGTTATTCCAAATTTCAAGTACTAGAACTCGCGTAATCAAAAACAACCAGCAACATTTTAACAATTGTTAATGTAATTTCATTTATTCTCTCTTTCTCCCTCATTTCTTGCTGTCCAACTCTTTCGGGGGATAGTTATGTCTCTTAAGAGTCTCTCGCATTCAACCATGCAGTATCAATAGCACAACTGAAATGAACACATGATTGGGTGTAATAGCACAAGCAAATGATAGGCCTGCAATGGCATGTTCTGGTATAAACCAAAGGGGATTAAGTATTCTATTACATCGATAAGTGTTATTCCCTTTTGTGTGTTATATCTTTTCTTCTCTCGGTGACTCTTGCAAGTTTTTGTCTTACTAGTTAACGAAACCCACACACACACAAAAAACAAATATTATGTTATTTATTTTCACTGGGGTTTCTATGTGACGTCCCACAAACCTATTAATTTAATCTATTGACGAACTGTATAAAGGAAACCCAGCCTAACTTTGACTGGTAAAGTCATTTAGATCTAGACTTCATAGCATAGGAGATCTAACAGCCAATACCGAAGAGATTTTCTACGAAACTAATCCTACTTTTCGTTTCACCATTTTTCTTTTTAAGGCCGGGTTTAACTTGAGCGACAGAGCTTTTAAGGGACAGGTATGGAGACCCACTCACGTGAAACACGCTAACAATAAGACCTGGTTCAAGGTATTCTCTAAATTTTCCTTTTCTATCAAAATTGATAAGGGGAGGGGGACTTGTTGGGGGGGGGGGTAGTAACTCAACTTCGAGCACTCTGAATTTCTAAAATAATAAACATTTCGTTGTTATACAGTCAAAATATCAAATTATGGCCTAGAGAGTATTGATTGTTGAGAAACGGAATCACATTTAGAAGCACCACAACAACGCTATAACCAATTAGTTTGATTTAATAAAACATCTTGATTTATATCAAAACGCGGCAATATTGTTGTTGACTGGCATGGTACGCGGTAATTACAGAAGAATTTAATTGACAGCAGCGATTGTGACCGCTCATCTAATGACGTCATAGATATAAAAAAAATCAGATTAATGATACACTGAACATATAGGTCAGATTTTTTTCATATTTTTAACTCCGCCATTGCCGGTCTCAAGCCCAGATGATGAAGGAGAAGGGTTTGGGGCCTAACGATTCTATCATGCAAAACCTTAATAGCTACAGAAAGGGCAAAACTATAAAAAATGGAGATAATTTGACATGCGGCGAGGGGCGCACCAACATCCTTCGATGACGATGTTGAACAAATTCGACAGTAAGTCCAACGCCCGATAAATGACAAGTTATTCAAAGCAAAATAACGCCCCCCAAATGGGCGCATTGCCATTGCCAGTAGACGCTCTCTAAGGAGACAGCTCACATTACGATCTAATGCTAAGTAATTAAGCCTTTTCCGCCAACCATGCCCATTTCTCAGCATTCCTTTTTCTTATTTCGTGGTCCCCCATATTGTCGCAGTGGAATACACGCCTCTCAGTCCTCTCCCCTGTCGCTCCTATTTCGTTCCGTCCATAAGTTTCTTCCCCCATGCGGGAGCCAGTGATGGCTAAGGGGCCCCTGAGTGCACATTTATATCTTGATTGAAGCGTTCAAGAGGCCTTAGATTCTTATTATAGAGCATCCAGGTCTCAGAGCCATACAAAAGTGTGTTGAGAACCAGTGCTTTACAGAAACTTTTTTTTTTGGTGGAGAAGAAGCCTTTTCAGCTTACTCTCATTTGCAGGTGATCAAAAGTGCTGTTGCCAGACTTATCTATTTCTCTGGACAGTGACGCTGTGTTGGACACTGTGCTGTCCAGGTACATGAAGTGGTCGACAACATGAATTAAAGGGTCAATCCCATTTATTTGTGGAGCTGAGTCAGTTCCATATAGGGACTTCAAGAGCATGGCCTCCGTTTTTCTGAGGTTGATAGACAAAACGAGGCAGCCGCCTCGGCAAGTTCATTGACGGCATGTTGAAGCTCCTGCTCGGTGTGAACAAGAAGGGTGCAATCATCCACACAGAGAAGCTCCTGCTCGGTGAGAACAAGAAGGGTGCAATCATCCACACAGAGAAGCTCCTGCTCGGTGAGAACAAGAAGGGTGCAATCATCCACACAGAGAAGCTCCTGCTCGGTGTGAACAAATAGGGTGCAATCATCCACACAGAGAAGCTCCTACTCGGTGTGAACAAAAAGGGTGCAATAATCCACACAGAGAAGCTCCTGCTCGGTGTGAACAAAAAGGGTGCAATCATCCACACAGAGAAGCTCCTGCTTGGTGTGAACAAGAAGGGTGCAATCATACACACAGAGAAGCTCCTGCTCAGTATGAACAAGAAGGGTGCAATCATCCACACAGAGAAGCTCCTGCTTGGTATGAACAAGAAGGGTGCAATCATCCACATAGAGAAGCTCCTGTTCGGTGTAAACAAGAAGGGTGCAATCATCCACACAGAGAAGCTCCTGCTCGTTGTGAACAAGAAGGGTGCAATCATTCACACAGAGAAGCTCCTGCTCGGTGTGAACAAAAAGGGTGCAATCATCCACACAGAGAAGCTCCTGCTTGGTGTGAACAAGAAGGGTGCAATCATACACACAGAGAAGCTCCTGCTTGGTATGAACAAGAAGGGTGCAATCATCCACATAGAGAAGCTCCTGTTCGGTGTGAACAAGAAGGGTGCAATCATCCACACAGAGAAGCTCCTGCTCGTTGTGAACAAGAAGGGTGCAATCATTCACACAGAGAAGCTCCTGCTCGGTGTGAACAAAAAGGGTGCAATCATCCACACAGAGAAGCTCCTGCTTGGTGTGAACAAGAAGAGTGCAATCATACACACAGAGAAGCTCCTGCTCGGTATGAACAAGAAGGGTGCAATCATCCACACAGAGAAGCTCCTGCTTGGTATGAACAAGAAGGGTGCAATCATCCACATAGAGAAGCTCCTGCTCGGTGTGAACAAGAAGGGTGCAATCATCCACACAGAGAAGCTCCTGCTCGTTGTGAACAAGAAGGGTGCAATCATCCACACAGAGAAGCTCCTGCTCGGTGTGAACAAGAAGGGAGCAATCATTCACACAGAGAAGCTTCGTGACAATAATCTCCTTAGTTTTAGTATGGGAAAGTAGACGCTTTAACTTACCATGTTATCGTCGTTGTGGAAGATGCCCTCCTGCAGAGATCGTCTGATTTTACTCCAAAGAAAAAGTGCTAAAAGAATTCGAGCAACCACACACTCTTGATTCACACCATTCTCTATAGAAAAATTTACTGAAAATTCAGATCTTATGTACCGGAAAACACATAAATATGTAATATATGCATTTTTCTATAATATTATGTATACATGTTTCTTAATATAATCTTCCTGGCCTCTTAAATCAAAATTTGTTTCCAAAGGGAAAAGATCGCCTCTTGTAATACATAGATATTATATTCCTTATATTTATATATACATTTAAAACTGTGTAATCCAAAGAGAAGCAAACAGCTTGCATAATTGATAATTTAAAATTAAAAGGTTTGCTTTAAGAAGACAAAAAGCAGCTGCTGCTGGCGAAACAAGATTATTAAAAGCTTTCTAGTTTTCGAGATCTAGAACGTGACCGGCGGACAGACGGACATACAGACTTCACGATGCTACTACAACATTGATAGACAATGTTATCGGTACGGGAATTGGGGCGCTAAAAATGGAATAACTATATTACTCATCGATGGTTACATTTAGGAACACAAAAAGTTTTAATACTGTAGTATTTCTTCAAAGAAGTACTAGTCTGATCGACATTAGATGTTTTAAAATGATACATCTTTATTCATAATTGCTTTTACCGATTTTCTTGCAATAAATTGACCTACTCACTTATTCATACCCATACTTCTTTCTATGCGTCAATGACGAAATCACCTCCGAATCATTATGTTAATTATCAACTTTGTGACATTCGTATGTAAATAATATGTGTGTGTGTGTGAGAGAGTATGTGCGGGCGTGCGAAGTTGAAAAGGCGACATATCATTTTCTAAGTTTTTTTTTTCCATTGCCCTTGCGTGTGAGTATCAAGTGACTAGGAATGATTGGTACTTCTTCTGTTGCCATGGCGACCGGGCCCATCGTGAACGACACCGGAACTTTGTCAGTTCAGTGTGAAGTTAGACGGGCTTCAGCTAATGGCTATTTCTCCTGTCCAGTATGGTTATGAACTGGAGTGTGGGTACACTAATCGCTTAGGTGTGTGTTAAGAAACTGAATATCAGGTCTTGGTGGCAAGATGTCTAGGATGATTCTCGCCGTGGCTAGCCAAAAATTAATAATGATTGAAACAAATACAAAAAGGTGACGATGAACACAACAATGACTAATGTGACAAATTAGGACCTCCGAACACAATAGTGTCATTAAAATAGGTGTTTAATTATTGATATATATAGTTCAGATATTAACCGCCAAAATTGAATATAATTGAAATAATAATGTGATTAATTTGGTTTATTAATTAAGTACATAAAACAAATGTAATGAATATAAACACATAAGAAATGAATAATGTTACGAACAGTTCGGAGTTATATAATCATAAAGGCTAAAATAACATGGTTACATATAGATTGATGTTTGGTATAAATAGCAAGTCACACTGGCCAGTCTCTCTCTTTCTCTTTCTTGTCTTAGCACGGATCCTGGAGCCCACGTATCAGTCCGTATAGTCTTGATGTGATATGCACTGGTATAAATCTACTGTCTCTGACGTGACTGACAATTGACCCTAACTCTGACTTTTAACTGCGACTGCCACTCAGGCTGTTGGTCACTCAGACTATGACTGCGACTCTCGACTAAGACAGCTGGTCACTCAGACTGTCACTCTAAATAAACAAATAATCAAAATATCGCTAACAACTAGCTAAAGCGCCATTCTATTTATTCATAATCGACTAACATCGAATGCTAGATATATAACTAAGACTTTGTGATGGCTTAAGTCTGATAAACCAGCTACTGAATGTCATTGCAGATGTTTTTGTTGTAAATCCACCAGAAGAATTCAGCAAGAACAGAAAGATGTTGAAACAAAAGATACAGAAAAACAAAACAAAATCCTCTGATAAAGTTGATATTGATCCTGATAAAGTTGATATTGATCCTGATAAAGTTAATATTGATCCTGATAAAGTTGATATTGATCCTGATAAAGTTGATATTGATCCTGATAAAGTTGATATTGATCCTGATAAAGTTGATATTGATCCTGATAAAGTTGATATTGATCCTGATAAAGTTGATATTGATCCTGATAAAGTTGATATTGATCCTGATAAAGTTGATATTGATCCTGATAAAGTTGATATTGATCCTGATAAAGTTGATATTGATCCTGATAAAGTTGATATTGATCCTGATAAAGTTGATATTGATCCTGATAAAGTTGATATTGATCCTGATAAAGTTGATATTGATCCTGATAAAGTTGATATTGATCCTGATAAAGTTGATATTGATCCTGATAAAGTTGATATTGATCCTGATAAAGTTGATATTGATCCTGATAAAGTTGATATTGATCCTGATAAAGTTGATATTGATCCTGATAAAGTTGATATTGATCCTGATAAAGTTGATATTGATCCTGATAAAGTTGATATTGATCCTGATAAAGTTGATATTGATCCTGATAAAGTTGATATTGATCCTGATTAAGTTGATATTGATCCTGATTAAGTTGATATTGATCCTGATAAAGTTGATATTGACCGTACGTCGATGTTTGAATCTCTCTTAATATTTTCAGAAAATTTAGGTAAAAAAAAATAATAATTGTGTAAAGGTTTGAACTCCATCAGAGAATGGGTGTGGAAGAATCAACGTGTACTGTTATCTAAGTAAATCAAACCCTACATATTTAGCCATATCTCTTAATACCAAATTATTAATTTCTCTTGTAGGTATCAACCAAACTAACTGCCAGTAATTAATTGAATTATTTGCGCTTTTTTGGACTTATTTATTTTTAAAAAGCTGTTACAGGTATAACAAATAAATGTGTATTATTTTTACCTAATGAACTTTACAATCTAGTTAATCTACAGATGACATCTTCAGAACACCTGGAGTAGTCTCCTCGTTGCTAACTGTAGTTCAGTGTTTCCTAAACCTTTTCCTTAAAGGAACACTTCGCAAATTTCTGAGCATTTAGCGCAACGCTTTGCTTCCTTTTTTTTTTAGAGAGATTAATCCACATGGTGGCCTACTAGTTAATTATTCCAGTAGTTCGTGGAACAACTATTCAGGCCTCGCGGAACACCTATTCAGGCCTCGCGGAACACTAGGGTTCCGTGGAGCACAGTTTGGGAAACACTGCTGCGGCTGAATCATTTTCAACATCATCTCTCGCATCATTTATGCTACAAGTTTCTTTATTCCCATAACCACACACAGACAATGACATTACAGTCGCTTGCACGTAGCAGATTACTGAATTCACCCAACCAACTCTCCCCACAATCCCCCCTTCCTTCTTTCTTTCTTTTTCCCGTCTATATAACCTTTTTCCCGCCTTTCAATATATTCTGCTACGTGGTTGGTTTAAATCCAAAACGAGGTTAATTTCGCCACTAAGAAGAAGTCATTAGATCTGAAGATGTCACCAGAATGTAGCGGAAATTCTCAAAATCAACGGGGATTAATCCATCGGAGGGGACATAACAATAGACAAATTTCTCTTCCGTTTTAGAGTCTTAGCCAACCAGAGTTGTTCTTCCTACATTTTTTTTTTCTTGTTTCTTGAATGGTATTTATGTTTTCTAGTAATGGAAGAGCTTAGTTAATGTATTGGATAATGGGGGGGGGGGAAACAAAAGTGGAATCAATTTAATTATCTTTTGATCTATCTCTCCATTGTGGTCCAGTATATGGCTGGATATTGTTCTACGGCTTTACGAGGATAGTGTTATCACAAAGATGTCAAAATTGATTCTTTGAAAGGGGATTCATATCAAACAATGTAAGTCGTGTTTCCATGGTGGTCTTATTGCTTTTTATAGCTACAACATTTATCTTTCACTCCGTTTTATTAAATATTTATCTTCCGGTATAATATCTTTGTTGTCTGTCTCTCTTTATTTGTATATCTGTCAATATCTTTAAAAAAAACAAAAAAAAAACTTTCACATGGTTTGCTAAGTCGACCAAGCTAGCAAAGCTAACGCAAGGTCTTTGTTGTTTTTCTAATAGTGAGGTTCGCTTGGCGAGCTAATGGTCGCTGACTGAAAGGGAACTGGATAACCCTCTACAGGCTCTACTGGTCTGGAAGAGGCTTTCATGATAAAACAAGCTCTTGACAAGAAATTGCTAGATATCCCTGTTGGTCACTCATACTACCGTTACATGGCTCTAGATGCCAAAAGAAAATACACTGCCAGGAAAGACATAGACGGCGAAAAGAAAATCTAAATCTATAACCGGCGGACAACGGTTATGCCTGCGCGGGATGTGACAAATTATGTAGGTTACAGCTGAGACCGCGAAGCCACGGGAAATACTGCATTCTTCATTTATCTTCAGACTCGAAGGCAGCCTTATTCGTTTATTTATGCTACTTTGAAATTTTATCTTCTTGGCCACATTGTACAGTTTGCTATCTCTGGATGAAACACTTCTGAATGTCTCGAGACTAACAGATTTCGAACACTACAACTGAATCCAACATGTAAATATATATATATATATATAATGTCAGTAGTCCTTAATTGGGCCTCTGACGACTATAATAAGTACATTAAGACTTCCTAAGGCAAAGGTCATGCGAGAACAAAGCCTTATCAAAGAAGTCAAAAAAAAGGTAAATTTTAAGAAGGCTTATATTTTAACGACTATACACTTCAGTTAATCAAAGGCTACATACTATCATATTGATGTCCTGTACTTATTAGAGTTTAATGTATTCTGGTAAGCCTACATAAATAAGACCAATGTTTAACAATACATCAATAAATTTTAAAAAATATCCCCTAAATAGTCGAAACAATTCGGTGTGTGTGTGGGGGGGGGGGTAAATGCCAATGATGATTCGTTGTGTGTGTGTGTGTGTGAGTGTGTGTGTGTGAGTGTGTGAGTGTGTGAGAGAGAGAGTGTGTGTGTGTGTGTGTGTGTGTCTCTCTAGCACAATAAGTGCTCAATGCTTTCTCCTCTTGGACAACTGAAAGTCATATGCACATTAAATTACTAATGGATTCAGGGCCAGATTTAGACTTGATAAGGCCCAAAGCTATTTGAGATATGCGGCCCCTTGTAAGAAGCATAAGGAAATTTATTCCTTTTGCTTTTTTCTTAAAAAGACTATTTGAAACAAACCCTAAAACTAAACATAACAAAATGTATCATACTTTTTAAAGTAATAAAAAATGTTCAATATATTTTATACATAACAAAATGTTTCATACTTTTTAAAGTAATAAAAAATGTTCAATATATTTTATACATAACAAAATAACTGATATATAGGATTTTTTAAATAAAATTTTTAATACCCTTTACACATGAGAAAATGGTTCGATTCTTTTTTACACATAACACAAAGTTTCGATACTTTTTACAGAATAACAAAACGTTCGATACTTTTTACAGAATAACAAAACGTTCGATACTTATTATAGAATAACAAAACGTTCGATACTTATTACAGAATAACAAAACGTTCGATACTTATTACAGAATAACAAAACGTTCGATACTTATTACAAAGTAACGCAGATAATAATGATATTTCTCTTACAGTAAACACGTGACCAGAGACGTTCAATTTATATGAGACGTCTGTTTGTCCCATTGGCTATCCGCTAAGACCCACGCAGAAGTCACTTAATGAAATAAAACATGAATCAATTGTAATAACAAACAAGGCAGTGCTCCTTAAAAACTTATAATAAAACACACACACACACACACATACACAACACGCACACACAAATCTCTGACTGCTATAATAATTGATATTAATGGTCTTTTGATATTTGAATAGCAGCCCTTCCGAAAAAAAAAATATACATATGAATAACAGAATTCAGAAAGGTTGTACATATAAAAGTAACAGAGAAACAGAAGTTCGAAACTAACCACGACTACAGAAAACGGAAGCGGAAGTTGGAAGCGATTTAGAATAACCAGACTCGATTAACTGTACGAAGCTGTCTTTTAAAGATCTCACAAACGTTTATTTCTATTCTGGAGATTAAAAACAAACAAAAAACACCACTATTTAAACACTTTTGAAGCCGTATTAAGCTAATACAAAACACTCCCTAATTAAGTACAGTATTAAAACAAATCTTATGGACAAGCATCGATTCGTGCCGTTTTGACTTGAGCTTAACTGAAACTTTATTTGCCCCTTGAAATTAAATCAGCGATATCCTGCTGGGTCTGAGGCCAGATTCCTAGGAGTCTCCAGTCCGCTACTGTTGCCTTTTAAAGAAGATTGATCATTTGATCATTTTTTTTTTTGTTAGGCCAGCTTTAATCTAGTGTTGAAACAAAAAAAAAAAACTGGGATATTTGTCAATAACAGCGCTAACAATCTGGACAAAAATAAAGTTACAAATTTTATTCATATTTCTTTTTATTTTGATTAGTTTGTTTTGTCTGTTGCAATTTGTTTTGATTCGTTAATTAAATAAAACAATACTCTTGATTTGTGTTTTGTAATATCAGGTTGCTTTTGACCAAAAAAAAAAGTATTTTGACGTTAAGAAAACTTGATAAATATATTTCCTCGTATAATAATAAAAATAATAATAATAATTTTGTTTCTCTTTAACGAAACTCGACCTTGGCAGTAAGAATAATAATAATAATGATAGCAATAATGAACTTTATATCCATTAGGAAATTTAGTATAAAAACAATAAAAACTGAATGAAAACTTATGATGAATGTGTAATTTGTTATCACGTGATCTTAATAAAACAATATATATATACATACAGTGCTTTTTTTCTAACAAAATAGGTGCCGGTAATCAGTGATGGATTGCCTAACTTTTATCTACTAATAAATTAATACTAAACGTTCAAATGCAAGAAAAGTATCAATTTGTTTCCCACATTGTAAAAGGTGCCGGTATGCCGTACCGGTGCCTACCGTCAAAAAAAGCACTGTATTTATTTGTATATATATATATATTAAAAAAAAAAAAAGACTATTCCTCCTTCATCTTTTAGAGTTATTATTTTCATCAGAATAACTAATGAATGTTAAATTTTATAATAAAAAAAAAAAAAAAAAGAAACATTATGAACTCTCCTCATTCCCCCCACCCCCACCCCACACCTAAACCTCTAGAGAACAACATTTGGCTCGAGAGAAAACTAAACACCTGGTTCAGCAGATATACGCATCTTCTTACGTTTATGAAACTCTAATGACAGGCCTATAGATCCAGACTTGTAAGACGGTGTGTGTGAAATATTCCTTAACGTCTCTGTTTATTGAACTAGTATCTGTTGACCTGGTCACATCGGCTGGACAATTACTTAATTATGAAAGTCACCCGAACTCATTTTTCTAGACATTTTTGTTATGACGACAATTAGCAATGAGGACACCGCTTCCTAATGCTATCCAACAAAATAAATGTTTTGTTAATTCTAATTGTCACTAGTAATGTCAATTTAAATAGAAAATATTTTAAGTGACCCTACAGTCTCCTCTGTGACGCCGAATGCCTTTCAGCACACACACACACACACACATGGTCTTTCGCATACGTTCATCCCCTACACGAACTACGTTCCCTGCCCAGTGTCACTTACGAAATATATGCAGTCCCTCTGTTCCTCCATAATGTCAATCCATAACGGCATTCGCAAGAACATCGCAAGAACATCGCAAGAACATCGCAAGAACATCGTAAGAACATCGCAAGAATATCGCAAGAGCATCGCAAGAACATCGCTGTTTGAGGTGCGAAAACACCTTTCGTTATACACAACAAAAAAACTATACGCGACTTTTCCGTATCACAGTGGCAACTACACATTCGTAAACCTCTGCAGAGAACTGCTAGTTACGAGATTTTCTACACTATTATAGAGGGACATACATTCAGTTCAGGATATAGCATAGGACCAGAACTGCAAGTTACGAGATTTTCTAAAAAAGTATTGAGCAGCATACATGCAGTTCAGGGTATTTCATTTTACATGGAGATCAAATTACTATTAGACTTCAAATGTCATTCACTAAGTGTGTAATATAAAAATTCATTCACTCTAGAATCAACTGGAGAAGTAGAATCTAAACCGGAAATTGATATTGAAGAGTTTGTTCTTTTAGTTATAGGGGAACCAAAGACTTTTATATACTATAAATAGACAGGACGTGGAGTTTTTTATCACTACAAAAAATGTCCTGAATTTTTTTTAGAAAGTTGGATCAAAGCGTTGTTTTGTAAAGTAGTTAAAAGAAGTAAAGTTATTTTTTTTCAACCCTAACCTATGTAACATATAATTTAATTTTTAGACCTAGATCTAGTAATTTAACATCAAAAATAAGAGTACTCTCGTCTCATAATTATTATTTTGCAATTTTTAGATACATAATCTAGAAAGATCTAGGTAATCAATCTATTTAAATGTACATAAGATGTTTTAAATCAACATGAATTATTTCCATCTAGGATTTTTGAAACATTATCTCAATGGAAACAAACAGGAAATGGCTTTGTTTCATATATTTGCGTTAATATCCGAGAAATGATTTTGCGTTATTTCTAAACTTTGAAAACTAAAGATCATTACTTTTTTAAGACAGAAAAGATTGATTGGGGCGACTCCCCTTAGAGCCTGAAAAAAGAGTTTACGTACATACAAATCTATATTTGTATAGGCCTGTGAATCGATCAGTCGCGGATAAGAATCTATTTTCGGTTTCCAGTCTAGATAGAATATAAGTCTATTAGGGGGAACATTGTAAAAGGGACGCAATCCATTAGGAAAGGATAGACAGTCAATGCGTTTAATATTTTGCTTGCAGCTTAGTTTATCGTGAGATCATATATCGTCATTAAACTTGTATTGTTATGCCTGAGGGATTTGTTAATAAAAGTGTTCGGAATGTGTATACTTGGTTTTGTTTCTTATTCATTTTGTCTTTGTGCTCAAAGGATCACAAAAGATCAGCTATAGTATAGTATCACAAGGGGGAGATAAAAGAATTCAAACAAGACACAACGTAACAAAGGGAGAGAGTGTGTCTCGAACATTGACCAGGATCTCGCGTAAATAAATGAGACGAGTGAACCAATATAGATGTCAATTATTTTTGTTCTCTCTCCAAAATGATTTACCTTGTTCTTACATCAATTCTTATCATTGTTCCTTTTGTTTCTGACAGACTTCAACTTCAGATAAGCAGGTCATCAACAGGGAGATGATTCCATTTCAGATGGTCTGTTTTCAGACGAACGCTTTCACCCTGATACCTAGTGACTTGTGACTCTTTTTATACACGGCTTCATTTCCAGTCCACGTGAGTCGCGAGGAATGAATATTTCAACAAGGCACCCAAATAAGCTAAATTAAAGTCGTAGCAAGATTTCACACAATAAAAGGGGCAGACAACTTTGTTAGGTCAGAAACCTGTCAGACGTAAGGAATGCGAAATGTCTTGTGGGAATGGTCTTACAAAAGTCTATGTAATTGCATTGACAGAAGAAATATTCAAGAATGAAAAGTTCAGACACAGAACAAAAAATATTTCTGCGTATATGACGGATGTCATAATATGATATTTGTATAGCATTTCTAGACATCAGAAGGTTCTATGTCACTAGGAGCTCATACAATTTATAATAGCAATATTGGAAGTCATAATAAAAAAAATATCCTAAAATTAGTTTTATAAATGTTGACTTTTTTATGTGGTAATTTTAAATAAAATAAAATGGTTTTATTTGAAAATTGGTCATTTTGTTTCTCTATTATATGTATATTATATATTTTGCTTTTATCTTAATTTTCCTGATTCCCTTCTACCAGTAAAAGAAAAACGGTGGAACTCTTGAATACTATAAAGAGAGGAACACTGAGCTGGTTTGGTCATATTGTAAGACATGACGCACTATCAAAATTCATTCTGCAAGGTACATAAAGGAAGGACCAAAAAATGGCCGAAAAAGAAAAACTGGCTGGTCAACATACAAAAATGGACCAGCCTGTCTCTTGATATCCAAGAACAGTTGCTGACCGGGAAAAGTGGAGGAAATTGTTTACACGAACTGTCATACCCTCCTACGACGAAAGTCAAGGGACAGATGATTATGATGATGGTCATACTGGACTGCCGAGGCTAAATTGAAAATGTGGCGGTTCTGTCATGCTCGACTGAACATTCGATGCTGTAAAAAACGTTTTGAGTCCTTTAAACTGTTGTGCAGACAAAATTATTTGTGCCAATTAAGTTGTAACATAGCGGGGGCATTAGACAGGAGGCTAGACATCTTTCTCTCTTAGCGAATTACTTACAAAAAAATTTTTTATAAATTAAAAGAGAGAGAGTGAAAGAGAGAGAGGCGATAGAGAGAGAGAGGAGGGAGAAAGAAAGAGGAAAGAGAGAGAGGAGATAGAGAGGAGAGGAAGACAAGATAAAAGAGAGAGGAGAGAGTGAGAGAGAAGAGAGAGAATATGATTGTTAAATCTAAGAAAACAGACATACAAAGAATCACTAAAACTCAACACTCTAAAAATGACTGAAAATGTAACACAATACTTCTACCAATAGATATAATCCAATCTTTACTTTTACCTACATTCTGATATAAACATACTTTCAAACGTTTTTCCTAAACATGATTTTATATTTAGCGAGGCACATTTTAGTTGTAATGATCAGTTCTATTAGCCCAACACTTTTATTACACCTGTCTCACCTTTGAGATAGCTTTACAACAACAAAAAAAACCACGATCTTTAATCAAGCCACTGTATATTTATAATAATAATCTACCCTGTGTATTCTCACCAAAACGAGGCTTCGTGAGCTAATTATGTTCACTTTGTACTAGTAACTGGATTCTGTATTTAAAATCACGAGTTCATTACTTATCATTCAGAATGACACATGTAGTCCCTCTGATTGAAATGCATTGAAGAGATGCAGACAACTCTTCCCTGACTCTCGTGCAGACGTACGCCTTTCAACCGGAAGTTATAACGTCAGTTTTTTTTTTCATGTTCTTTTCTTTTCTTTCCCTCTAGTTTTTTTCGACACACGATGCCTAGAAATAACAGAATGTAACGGCCTTGAATACATGACACAACATTTTTTTGTGTGGGGCAAGGCTTGGGTTATTTTTTCTTGTTAACTGTTCATTGTAGATGAAGAAAATGTTAAGTGTCCATCGAGTAAAGCAAAAAAAAAAAAAAACAAAGAAAACATAACAATTGCAACAATAATCGAAGCAAAGTAAACACTGAATGAAATAATAAGTGCACACATGAAATAAAGTGCATTGGTGAAACAAAGTGCCCAACACTTGAAACAATAAGTGAAACTAATGGATCGCAGTGCACACGTGAAACAAAATGCCCAGCAAGTCAAAGAAGTAAAAATTTAAAAAAAAGGGGAAATACCTGAGCTTGAACTCATGGTGCAAGCTTTCTCAGGCTTCTCAAGCTAACACGGTAACCACTGTGCTAGTAGAGAGCTGATGTATATGGAAGATTGTAGAGTTATCTATTCTTTCTATAATATTGTCCCATTTTTCATGTTGTGGTCACTAAGACTCAGTCGACGATGTATAAAGGAGACTAATTAAGCATAAACCACCACTTCAGTCAAGCACTAATTCTTTCCCTTGTTTGAGTTACCAAGCAAAATAATTAAGTATCAATAGTTAATTAACTATTTTTTTTTATTGATTCTAGTTTTGTCAGATAAAAGAAATAATTGTGCTAAATTTCAAGCTTGAACCGAGATTGGGTGTGTAACAATAACGTGTACAAACTTGTGGCCAAACAGAGAAACAGACAGACAGTGTGAGTTGGTAAAAGCTTTGTAAAAAAAAAAACGATCGGCTTCTTTAGTTATGTAGTACTGAGGGCCAAGGGGGGGTCTATACAAATGTTATTCCAGCACGCTTGACTCTGGTCGCTTTGCTACAAACAAAACTAAATCTTCTAAAATATCCGCGACTTTATAATGAGCTTTAAGCATAAATTATGATAGGCCTAGCAGCACTTCGTAACAGGCTAAATGTTGGGCCGTATCATGGGCAACTCTGATACTGCTGTGATACTAAAACAGGTTATGCGTTACTAGAGTGTTAGAAAACTTGACGTCTTTGTGTTCGACTGGCTTATAGAATGGGATTGTTTTGTTACTGCAGGCACTACATTAGCTCGCGACAGGATATTTCGACGTATGCAAAAAGTCCCCCGTCTCCCAGGCAACGTGAGAGGTCAACAATATGGCGTCTTAGAGAGTGACTCAAGAGAAAGGAAGCCAATTACTAAAGTAAAGAACAGGCTGTCTAGACAAGCTGAGACAAGTAGTTGTTCATTCATGTACTCTTCTAAATTCTGCAGTAGTTTTATTTTTCTTAAGAGAATTAGATAGATAGATAGATAGATAGATAGATAGATAGATAGATAGATAGATAGATAGATAGATAGATAGAAAGATAAATAGATAGATAGATATATAGATAGATATATATATAGATAGATAGATAGATAGATAGATAGACAGATAGATAGATAGATAGACAGATAGATAGATAGATAGATAGATAGATAGATAGATAGATAGATAGATAGATATAGATAGATAGATAGATAGACAGAAAGATAGATAGATAGATTATTATCATTATTATTATAGCTTTTTTAAAGCGCTACTTTCATGCTTATAGCATGCTCAGAGCGCTTTGGTCCAATCTCATTGTTGGGGGGGGGGGGGGTATCTAGTAGTTGGTTTTCCGTGCTAGGCTCTCAGTAAACACACCTTGGCCTCTCGACCACGCTTTTCACAATAGATAGATAGATAGATAGATAGATAGATAGATAGATAGATAGATAGATAGATAGATAGATAGATAGATAGATAGATAGATAGATAGAGATACTTGTACAGCTAGGCTCCAAAAGCGGTCGTGAAACTACATGAATAACTTAAAATCTAGAAAGAGACATATTTACGCTGTTTACACATTTTTTAAAAATATTCTGCTGGAGACGAAGACGAGGTAGACGCAGCAAAGACCTGACCTTCTCAAGGGAGGTAAGCATGCTAACCAGAGTTTGAATAATGAAAGAATCTTGTTTAAAAATCATTGGACGAAACGGGATAAAAATCGTAGACTGGACTTAATGGAGCGGGGGTTTCGGGGTGTGGTGAAAATTGCTTATCTGTCTGTCCGTCCATTTATACGTACATTCATCTAGATACCTATCTATCTATCTATCCATCCATCCATCATCCATCCATCCATTTAACTATATATCTATCCATCAGCATTTCGTCTGTCTTCTCTCTCTGTCTCTGTGTGTGTGTGTGTGTATATAGACGGCGAAAGGAAAATCTAAATCGACCACCAGTGGACAATGGTTATGCTAGCCCTGTATGTGGCAAAATATGTAGGTCACAGCTGGGGCTGCGCAGCCACGGAAAATACTGCACCCCTCACTAACCTTCGGACTCGAAGACAAGCCTTATTATATATATATCACAAAACTATAGTTTAGGATATTGTTTTAAAGCGCTTTATGCTTTTAATTTAACATTACTATTACCACAAGACAATCTTTGTAGTATTCCGAGGAACAGTAAGTACGTACTTATGGATAAGATGATATTCTAGTGCAAAGTGATTTATCAAACAAAGAAATCTAAAGTTTAATGATCGTTTTGTTTTCGATCAAAAGTATTTATTCATGCGAGAAACAATACAACTTATTAGCATAGCTTCTGAAAATCAAGTAGCCTACACTTTTTAAATACTCTCTAAGCAGAGGTATGCAAACTTTTTTGACCCGAGGACCCCTTTATATAGTCCAAACTTGCCCTCGGAACCCTAAGTCAAAAAGCTACTTAAATACATATTATAGAAGTGACAAATGTAAACAAAAAAAAAGGAAACAAAAAAACAAAAACAAAAAAACAAAAACAAAAAAACAAAAAAAAATATTTTGTTGAAAGAGTATTTATTAAGATAATATTTTTGGTTTAAAATAACAGTTTTAAAAGATAATGACTTTAATTCATCTGTGATTGGGATACGAGTTGGTCCTCACGCTAAAGGTTTCAATATGCAGAAAGCATGCAGGTGAAGGACATGCTCAAATCTTTGGCTTAAAATGGTATAAAATAGTACGATAATAAACATATGTAACAGTAGTAAGGGGCGAGTTGATGATTATTACAATTATCCGATCAGGTAAATTGGCTTTTGGTATAGAAATTATTTCAATAGTATACAATTGTCATCTTTCTGCGAACTCCCTTCGATCGTCAACCGGACCCCTGCGGGAGTCCCCATAACACATTTTAAGAACCACTTCTCTAAGAAAAACTCGATACCATAAATTAACACTGCTTTTAACAAGGGATATATGAAAGGCGAAAAGAATCATCTGTCACGTTATATCTACTACAACTAGAAGTTTATAAAAAAAACGCTAATTTAATTTTCGTCTTTTTATATATAATGAACTAGGACTTTTTAATCCAGGACCTTCCTTTATATTTATATGTATAATATTCATTATAAAAACTCACTAGAAAAGCGTAAAAAAAAGTAGCTATATCAGTAATACACATATCCTATCCAACTACCGACACCATATGTACCCAAGACGTATTGTATACACAACTACAATAAAATGAAATTAAAATACGAAAATAGACAAAAAACTTAAAACTGCAAAGTACAACTAGACAAAGAAAACAACAGAATACAATTAGACAAACAAGTCTAAGAGTTCTGAGTTTTTGTCCATCAAGAAAAACAATTCCTTCCTGTCGTGCAATCTCAACACGAAATGCACTGGTCTGGAAGGTAGAATACAAGAGAGGTAATTGTATTGACTAGCCACGCATCCTGCTACTTTATGGCTACTTATGCCCAGCGTAGCGAGCCGTTAAAAACGCTCATTTATATGTATTCAAAATGGCGTACGTTTTTTTACGTAATAAAATCACTTCTATTAGTACTTACCAAGTTGTTGTGATACTATTGTAGTTAGACATTTTAAAGTCAGAGAGGAGAAAATAGGAAAAAAATTGTTATTAAACTAATATAAGAGATTGAGAGAGAGAGAGAGAGACAGAGAGACGGAGACAGAGAGAAAGGCAGAAAGAGAAAAAGGAAAAGAAAAAGAGAAATAGATGATGAGAGAGAGAGAGATGATGAGAGAGAGAGAGATGATGAGAGAGAGAGAGAGAGATGAGAGAGAGAGATAAGAGAGAGAGAGATGAGAGAGAGAGAGATGAGAGAGAGAGAGAGAGATGAGAGAGAGAGATGAGAGAGAGAGATGAGAGAGAGAGATGAGAGAGAGAGAGAGATGAGAGAGAGAGAGATGAGAGAGAGATGAGAGAGAGAGAGAGAGATGAGAGAGAGAGAGATGAATGAGAGAGAGATGAGAGAGAGAGAGATAAGAGAGAGAGAGAGAGATGAGAGAGAGAGAGAGATGAGAGAGATGAGAGAGAGAGATGAGAGAGATGAGAGAGAGATGATGAGAGAGAGAGAGATGAGAGAGAGAGAGATGAGAGAGAGAGAGAGATGAGAGAGAGAGAGATGAGAGAGAGAGAGATGAGAGAGAGATGAGAGAGAGAGAGATGAGAGAGAGAGATGAGAGAGAGAGATGAGAGAGAGAGAGAGATGAGAGAGAGAGAGAGATGATGAGAGAGAGAGAGAGAGAGATGATGAGAGAGAGAGATGATGAGAGAGAGAGAGAGATGAGAGAGAGAGAGAGAGAGAGATGATGAGAGAGAGAGAGAGAGAGAGAGATGATGAGAGAGAGAGAGAGATGAGAGAGAGAGAGAGATGATGAGAGAGAGAGAGAGAGAGAGAGAGATGAGAGAGAGAGAGAGATGATGAGAGAGAGAGAGAGAGATGAGAGAGAGAGAGAGAGAGAGAGATGATGAGAGAGAGAGAGAGAGATGAGAGAGAGAGAGAGAGACGGAATAGGGAAAAAATTTCAAAAAAGAAAGTTGAAGAAAGACCGAAAGAAAAAAGAAAGATACAATTTCGTTTCTCCATACGCTAAAGAGAAAGACAGAGAGAAAGTAAAGAGAGAGAAAGAGACAAACAAGAAATAAAGAGAAAGAGAAACACAGAAATATAGAACGCGAACATAAAAATTGTTTACCTAACCCAGTGTCATTAGGCGCACTTCTACAGGTATAGAACGTCAAGTCATCGACCTTTTGTAAGCGAACATCACCTCCGTACTTTCGCTATTACTTTGATTTAAAAGCACATTATTATATAATCACCTTCTTCGATACGCATTAGCTTAAAGATTTTTTTTTGGTAAAATATGTCATCGTAATACAAGACATTCACCTTGGCAATATATTACAGTCTCCAGTCGAAATAATATAATTAGCCAGACAAAGGACCTTCTTATTCCCCGTTTATTGAAAATAGTTGTATTATTATTATTTTAAAGTAGCACTGCCAACAACTCCAAATTATTCGTGAAGGGTTACCTAACCTGACGAAATGTGATAAAAACAAATAATTCACCTTCTGGTTCTCTTTGTCCTTCTCAATACCAGAAAAGTATATTTTTTTAATTTGCTAGAAATTGGAAAAAGGTTTTCGTTGACAGGAAACAAGTACATGCATGTATTTTACAAGCGAAAACAAATGGATCAAAGTCCAGCACTATCTTAGAAATTCTCTCATCTTCTGTACAATTCTTAGGGCACGAGTGGATCTCTATGTAATGGAAGCATACTTTAAAGCTAATTTTAAAAGATCACCAGCGTCAATGTTCACCACTTTAAAAAAAAATAGCTAAAAATTTTTAAATCCCTTAAAACTATAGAAATGAGTTCATATCGGTACACTGCTCAACAAGATCGATCCACTATCTGGTTTGGAAACGGATTACATGTCTGGTAAATTTTAAAAAAAAGGTGAATCTTCATCTTCAGATTTGTATACATATGAAAAAAAAGAGCTATATTTAGTCAAAGGCGTGATGGAATAAGCTCCCCTTTCAGACAAATGATGTAAAGGTCATCTGATTCTGGTTAATGAGGGTGTCATGTGGCCAGCATATCGACCAACCACCTTTACTTTCCTCTTCTTGTATCAGGTATCCATTAAAGCTGGTAGAACAACCTCAGAGGTTTAATTTACGACAAACTATTATTTATTGGCGATTTAAATCTTATTTGTTTGTTTTTTTAAGCCGATATATTGAAAAGTACAAGATTATACCTCCCTTTTGACGCTCTTTATATAAATGACACTTTGTCAGCTGAGTCGGTAGAGCATTAGACATTAAATCTGAGGGATAAAGGTTAAGTCCTCAAGTTACACGATAACTTTAAGCAAGATTTAATTTCATTTGTCGCACAATTCAATTTTAATAATTCGATCTACATGAAAGTTGGAACGGAATTCATAACCTCGATTGTAAGATGATTTTTAAGATGATTTTTAATAATTGATTTAAAAATGGATGGTGTTTAAAAGCATCATAGAGCCTTGCAAATATTTATGTATAGGCTGAAAAGTCCAAGAAAGGTTAGCGTTAGAAACTGATCCATGCCAATGAGATGTAACAGATACTAAAGTTTTAGTTTCCAAAGGGCTGGTTGAGAGGTGGGAGCATGAGTACAGTAATTGTAACAGATATTGATATATACATTATTTTGTTAGGTATCTCGAACAAAGGAAAGGTAATTGACTAAAGTGGTAGTATAAGCTGAATTATTCCCCTTTATTGGTCGTTATCTGAGTCTTAGTGAACACAAATGTGAAAGTAAGACGAGACTATGTCATGTTCATAAACTCTTCACTAATAGAGTGGTTCTTCTTTTTCTTCTAGCCAGCTTTTGACTGCCGAGCTGTCAGCTCTTTTGCAGACTGTGCCAAGGAAAAAAAAGTGTGCTGTTTTCGTCAGTTGTTCAGCACTTCCTTACAGGGTGTTGGTTATGTTGGGCTGTGGTGGTAGTGGGGTCTGCCTAAAGTGGAGTAGGAAGGGGCATTCAAAGAGGATATGGTTTACGGTTCATAAGCGTGGGTGCTGTGTCTACAAAGGGGGAGTTGTGTAAAAATTAAATTTTGTTCGGATGGTAATTTAACACAGGTGTTTGTCCTGTTCTTAGTTGGTAGATTGTGGATTGCTCTTTGCGGGTAGTAGATTGGTTACCTTGTTGGCTTGAGGAGCATGAGAAGGCTTGAGGAGCATGAGAAGGCTTGAGGAGCATGAGAAGGCTTGAGGAGCATGAGAAGGCTTGAGGAGCATGAGAAGGCTTGAGGAGCATGAGAAGGCTTGAGGAGCATGAGAAGGCTTGAGGAGCATGAGAAGGCTTGAGGAGCATGAGAAGGCTTGAGGAGCATGAGAAGGCTTGAGGAGCATGAGAAGGCTTGAGGAGCATGAGAAGGCTTGAGGAGCATGAGAAGGCTTGAGGAGCATGAGAAGGCTTGAGGAGCATGAGAAGGCTTTAGCCATGAGTTCGAATTCAGGTAGTTTCCCTTTGTTTTTCTTTTATAAATTATTGCTTTATTGTCAGTCTAGATCTATTACAAATTTAACGACACGACTGATCCAAACTAATTGATACAAGTACGCTTATTATATGCGTTTTCCTTTAAGCATTTTTTCTCGTATTTTCTTGTGTTTAAATCATCTGATGACGTTTGACTCTCTGGGACTCTAGGGAATGTCACGAGATCGGTCGTCTGCCAAATATTGTGAGCGGGAAAGAAAGAGTAGCGACCCCTACGTACCTCATTTGTCTTCCCTTGGCATAAGGTCTTGCGATCCTTTGCTAATATACTTGCAACGCTTCTACGCGTACGAGTATCACATTGTTTTTCCCGCTCTCGCCTTGTCGGTATTTGATTCATTCAACTATTTAATGCCAATTTATAGCAAGTGGTAGCTGATATTTGTAACCTACCTTGAATAACAATCAAAACGTGTATACTTCAACTCTCATACAACATATTTGTGAAACATAGAACGGGTTTCTTTCTCTTGCATTTCCAATTATCACTTGATTGAAAAAAAAATAAAACTAAAGCAAAGTTCGTATCAAAATTATTTCTTAAAAGCAACATTTGAAGCAGTATTCCATGAGTTAGTTAATACATGGAAAATATATTCTATAATGAGTCATTGGTACTTATTCCATTGTGAGCTTAGATGGAAAGTTTCAGTACCAATGCGAGAAACTATGAATGAAGCTTGAGTTATTAATGAAGATGTCTGTGACCTTTTTTTTTAAATAGAACTTACCTCCCCTAAAATTATTCATTAAATTGTTTTTTTTAAATAAATCTAAATTGTTCATTTTCGTAAAAAACAAAAAAAAAGTAGCCGTTGCATCAGAGCTTTGAACGATCTAAAACATCATGATGTCCGATTTTTATTTCTTTTCTAAAGGGACGGACGAACGGACGGACAGACAAACCACACAAAACTAATAGCGGCTATTCCTCTTTCGGAACTCTAAAATAATGTATAAGGAAATGACGTCATAGATTGTCAAGCTGGTGCATTTCGGGTTTTGTTTTTTTATTGGTTAACGAAGAAGATTTAAAAAAAAAAAACATCGATGGCTTTTGTATGGCCTCCAGATTTCAGATGTTTTTGGCAGTTATCATTCGTTACAAATGTGAAAAGAAGCCATTTCAGTTGTTTGACAAGATAAAAAACATGGAGATCTCAAGTTTGACTATTTAACAGAGGATGGACAATAGGATGGACAATAGGATGGACAATAAGGTTGTGTCTAGATATAGTTCATGCCAGTGTTAATCACATCATCCCTATATAGAAGGATTTCTTTTCTTTTTTTTAGTCACTGTCCGGAAAAACGTGAGTTCAGCGAGTGCCATGAGACTTGGTTTGATGGGTTCTTCGGGACTCTGCAGACGTACTCACACGTCTTAATAGCCTTGCCAATGCTGAATTTTTAGTGACCTGGTCAATGATGACCTTTCAGTGACCTGAGCAGTATTGACTTTTTAATGACATTGTCAAAACTGACTTTAACTGACATGTTCAATGTTGACGTTTTATTGGTATGGACTTCTTCTCTTTTTATTTTATTTATGTTGGAGCCTTCAGATGACTAGACCAATACATGAGATGAACTGCGCAGTGGTTTTCAAATCAGTGAGCTCTCCATATAGTTTTCTTTCTATTTGGGGTGATTTGGGGTGATTTACGGGCCTCTTGGTAAAGAAAGCAGTTTTGGAAGGGTCAGTTTTGGACGTGGTCAGATTTCACTGGTTCAAATTTTAAGCTTCCGGTACATGTGTTGTTGCATTCTGTTGTGTCCGGTTCTGAGTCGAAAGATTAGACGTTGATCTTTTCGGGATAGTTTATAGTAAGCATCATCTTTCTTGTGGTTTGGATGAGAGCTCGTCCATTTCTCATTTATTTTATCTACAATTAATGTCTTCATTTCCTCTGGATAGAGTGCAGAGTTTAATTGTGAGTTACTTCTCCCAATGATGGCGAGTGTTATGGTATGCTGAATTAATCCTTTTGGTAAATTACATTCATAGTAAAACGTCAAATAATAGTGTGGCCTTTTAAATCTTTATTATCGATCTTTTTCCATGTGTTTCATCTTTAAGACAGCGTTTCTCAAACTGTGGGGATAGAATATGCTGAGAAGGGGGCAAAGGAGTTATTTATTTTTCAAATGGCATAAATATATACTATAATAATAGTACTTATAAACCTATATTTGAATATTTTTTGATACGCTATAAAAATTCGTACAAGTGCTCCTTCTTTTTCTAAAGAATTAGATAGTTCCATTCGTGCCATTTTTCATTGAATATTATAATGGATTTAATTAGAGTAGACGAACGCGACAACAGTGACATAATATGCCAGTATGGGAAACGAACCAACGACATTCGCGTTATCCGCACTGGCCACCATATTTTGTCACTACTTATTATGTGACATTTGATGATGTGATTAAAGTGTCTACTATGCAGTAATTAAAGATGCCTTCACTCACTTGAATAGTGTTGTACTACTTGTCGCGATTGTCTACTCTATTTAGCACAGCACAACAAAAATTTAAAATTCATTAATTAAGTCCTTCATTAGCAGACATTAAGCTTATTGGCTATAAAATTAAATACACTAGTTCCTATCAAACATTGTTGTGACTGAGAGTATATCGTTTTCGTTCGCAAAAAAGCCTCTCTAGCAATATCTCTAGCAACATCTCTAGCAACATCTCTAGCAACATCTCTAGCAACATCTCTAGCAACATCTCTAGCAACATCTCTAGCAACATCTCTAGCAACATCTCTAGCAAAAACTCTAGCAAAAACTCTAGCAACATCTCTAGCAACATCTCTAGCAACATCTCTAGCAACATCTCTAGCAACATCTTTATTAACATCTCTAGCAACATCTCTAGCAACATATCTAGCAACAAATCTAGCAACATCTCTAGCAACATCTCTAGCAACATCTCTAGCAACATCTCTAGCAACATCTCTAGCAACATCTCTAGCAACATCTCTAGCAACATCTCTAGCAACATCTCTAGCAACATATCTAGCAACATCTCTATAAACATCTCTATCAACATCTCTATCAACATCTCTAGCAACATCTCTAGCAACATCTCTAGCAACATCTCTAGCAACATCTCTAGCAACATCTCTAGCAACATCTCTATTTATATTTCTAGCAACATCGCTATCAACATCTCTATCAACATCTCTATCAACATCTCTAGCAACATCTCTAGCAACATCTCTAGCAACATCTCTAGCAACATCTCTAGCAACATCTCTAGCAACATCTTTATTAACATCTCTAGCAACATCTCTAGCAACATCTCTAGCAACATCTCTAGCAACATCTCTAGCAACATCTCTAGCATCATCTCTAGCAACATCTTTATCAACATCTCTAGCAAAATCTCTAGCAACATCCCTAGCAACATCTCTAGCAACATATCTAGCAACATCTCTAGCAACATCTCTAGCAACATCTCTAGCAACATCTCTAGCAACATCTCTAGCAACATCTCTAGCAACATCTCTAGCAACAACTCTAGCAACAACTCTAGCAACATCTCTAGCAACATCTTTAGCAACATCTCTAGCAACATCTCTAGCAAAATCTCTAGCAAAATCTCTAGCAACATCTCTAGCAACATATCTAGCAATATCTCTAGCAACATCTCTAGCAACATCTTTATCAACATCTCTATCAACATCTCTAGCAACATCTCTAGCAACATCTCTCGCAACATCTCTAGCAACATCTCTAGCAACATATCTAGCAACATCTCTAGCAACATCTCTAGCAACTTCTCTAGCAACATCAACTCAAAACGTTTTACAGCAGAGCAGAAGATATTTCAAATATTGCCGTTAGCGCTATAACATTCGACATTCTCACATCAAAACGGTTTCTAATACAAAATCTTAATTTTAACATATTAACCTGACCGGGCCCCCTCGCCATCCATTTCACATAGGGCTCCACAATTGCTACGGCCGGCCCTGCTCCCTAGCCCAACATCTCGCATAATGTGGGAATGGCTGTGTGATGCGTTCAAACCCAGGACCACGAAGAGGAAAGGGCATACCACTCTCCAGGCAGTTACGTGATTTTAAAAAATAAGCAATATGTCATTAGCCCTTATTATCTACAGGACGTCAGGGCATACGTCGGGCAGAGTTAAAACTGAGGACAATCCGGCTTTTTTTTTTAGTTTGTTATTTTTTCCTACTAATGAATATCATTGCATTTAAACATTTGAATCACACTATTTAACACAACAAGTTCAAAAGCAACTAAAGAAAAAATGTCAATCTCATAACGTGTTCTTGTTTCGCTGTGATCTGGGATGATGCTACGATCGTGAACACTAGGTTAACAAAATGGAGGGTGTCATTTATCAAACGAAATGAAAGCAGACGGCTGACAGGTTCTCGAAGTGAGACAAATTTGGCGGGAAATTCTCTTACAGACGATTTGCGAGGAAAAAGAAAAACAATATAAAACTAAGCGTTTAGCATTTTCTTCAATCAAATCATTCCCTTTTTTTGAATGGGATATCTCTATTCAAGTCACACCTTCATGGAACCTGATATCAAAAACGACTCTAAACGATTTTCCTGGAAAAAATTAAAAAGTAGATGTATCTTATCTTGCTGACAAAAGATTATATTTTTAAGTAAATCTAATATAGTAACATCTAGATTCTAGATCTAGATGTACATTTTGACTAGATCTTAAGAGTTCTAAATCTGAAATTGGGTCTTGGATTTAGATGTTCATATAATGAACCTCACAATAAGTAAGCGCTCAATTATGCTTTCCTCGCTATCCGAATCAGAAATTACATATTTTCTAGCAGTTTACGGTGTTACGTGTTTTTTTTTGGGGAAAAAAAAAGAAATTCGACAAGAGTAAATTTTATAAATTGATGCGGAGGGTTAGTTATTGTTAACTGTGTAAAATAAAAGTTCCCCTATCACGGTTAACGAGGATGTCATGTGGTCAGCACATCGACGAATCGCCCGAAGATCCCGAAATTAAAAATCCCAGTCTCCACCAGGATTCGAACCCCGGTCCCCGGTTCGGGAGCCAAGCGCTTTTCCGCTAAGCCACCGCGCATCTATTTGTATATATAAACATTAGCAAAGATTTAGTAACAAAAAAAGAAGCAACACCAAGTTTGTCAGAATGATGAACACTGATCGTGGCATGCAGTAACTTGAGCCGAGGTGCACGATGGGTATTTGAGAAGGTCGCACCGATTTGTTGACCCCGTGAAGCTGAACCCGTCAATAAAGACGGCAATTAGGACCCGGTTCACTCGGTGCACAGGGCCATGATGAGATTGTAGATGTCCGATAACTGGATCCGGGTCAAAGTTCACCGTGGGGTAATAGCCACCGTGCCTGTATTAGTTCTTACAGTTTGAGGGGGGAATGAAAAAAAGAAAAGGATTGGGTGGAAAAAGAAATGTTATGACCTGTCTGGTCCGATTCTCCCAAGACTAGGTTTATGACCAGCTTTATATTGGTCAATCTCATTTGGCGAATACACCAACAATGCATGGATGAAGCATGCTTAACAAAACAAGAGGAATGCATTAAATTTAGAGCTACGTACTTTATAACCTGTTAGAGATAACTTTGTAAATAAGCTTCACCGCATTCTTTAAATTTTATAACTTTTTCATATGCTCAAGTTGCTACATTTGTTCAGATGATCAGGAGTTCTGTTTTTTCTTCCCACTTGGCCTAGGCTCTCAATAACTTGCAGATCACTCCAGCCGGATTAACAACAGTTCACAGATAGCACAAAGGACGTTCTCTTGAGTCAAGACAGCTCAGACTTCAATAACTTGCAGATCACTCCAGCCGGATCTACCACAGTTCACAGATAGCACAAAGGACGTTCTCTTGAGTCAAGACAGCTCAAACTACAATAACTTGCAGATCACTCCAGCCGGATCTACAGCAGTCCTTCTTCCTGTAGAATCAACATGTCTTCTCCACTACATGTGTTGAATGGCGCTCTCATGCGCACCATCAGTGTGGCGAGGGAGCTGAGTTACAAGAGTTACAACATTGTCCCTTCTCAGATGTGTCCGTCCCGGACAAAATCTACCTCAAGACATGGGCTGTGGAGGTTAGTTGATGCAGGCGGGGGTCTATCGGTTGGAGCGACAATGGGCTTATCTTGCCGTCTCGATGGAGCCATCTGCGTTGTAGTCTGCGTGTGTCTCTTTCTTCTACTGCTCCAATTGATCTGCCTTTGGTTAAGGGGACGTCGTTTTCGTCGTCTGGCCTTTCTCTCAGTCACCACCGACGGCAGCCTCATGTTAAGAAGCGAGGATGTAGATGTCATGTCGGTGGTCATCAAGACCGCTGGTTCTACACGTTGCTTTGGCAGACTCTCTCGGTGAATGCTTTGCAATTTAGTCGGATGCCCCCAGGTAGTCAGGTTATTAAACCGTTCATAAAAGGCCCACAAAAGAGGCAGTAAAGCCCAAAAAGAGAGGCAAATACAGCCCAAAAAAAGAGGCAAATAAAATTTTAGTTTTTTAGTTGTTTTTTTTTACATTTTTATTGCTAAGTTAAGTAAGTTCTGTTATACTAACTACTACATTTACACAAAAATGTTTACTTTTAAAAAAAAAAAAATCTATTTAGTATGCATATAAGTTTGACATAATTTAAAACAACAATTTATAATTAGTTTTTCATATTACCGCGTGAACTGCAGCACTACACAACGAGGATATAACACTGACCAAAAGGAATTGTTTTTTTGTTTACGGAAATGTTTTTTTTTTCTTTAGGAATAAGATATTGTCCCTTTACAAAGCAATTAGAGCAATATATTCATTATAAGACATTAGGCCAGGTTCACATCTAGCTTCGCATTCACTTTTACCTATCATTTGGTCTGTAGACCGCTGGGGCACCACACAAGATCCGTCAACCTTTTTTCTCCATTCTTCTCTTTCATTTGTCTTTGATAGAAATTTATTCTTGTGTTCTTTCTGCAAATAATGAAACCTGCATTTTTACCTGCCTGGGTGGACCACTTCGGGGGCCGATTGTGAGTTTGTGTCTCCGGAAAAACTGTCTTTGCAACCTTGTTTTATTTTATTTTGTTTAATTTTGCTTGTTTTAGAAATAAATCACAGATCAAGTGAAGGCACGACATAAAACAAAGTTATTTAAAATGAAATGTTAACGAATTCGATGAAGGTGCATCACAAATGTGTGGCCTTAGCGAGGACTAGAGATTTCTTCCCAGTCAAAGCAGTGGCAGAAGTCTGCCATGTCTGTACAGACTTCCTCATTGATTGATCTGGCGATATTCTTGAAACCTAACAGAAGGGCACTTAACTCCAAAAACGTCCAGCAACTCATGTCGTTTTGATTTCGTTTATCTCCTCCTCGTCTGTGAATCGATGACCGGGGGAGGAAGAAAGTTTGAAGGGATGACTTGAGGGACAGTTTTAAAATTGATCTGGACTGTAAGGACGATTCAATAAGGTCAATAAATCGATATTATAATTTAGGATTAATCTTTTTTAATCGTTTATAGGTTATTGTACAGTAAACCATCCCTTTCATACATTGAGATCTATAGGGCAGTGACGTACTTTAACGAGGGTGTCATATGGCCAGCACAATGACCAACCGCCTTTTCTTTCTCCAACTAATGTACTCATTACAGTTGCCTGGACCCATACCAGACAGAACGAATATTCAGACAGGCCAGAGAAAGAGAACGTTCGTTGACCTATTTGGACTTTCAATGAGTCTTTGCCTAAAATCTCTCCATGAGTAGGATGGACTCAAGTGTGGCCCAAAAACAGTCTACAGAAATCGAACCAGGAACTTTCCAGGGACTCCCCAGGGACTCCCCAGTTTTGAAACCAAGCGCTTAACCACTCAGCCCCCACGTTTCTGTTATTATAAACACCACTGTCTATTTAAGGAGGAAAATGTATAGTTAAATATTGGCTGAAACTATATTCTTTTATTTTTTTTAAAGGTTATGGAACGCTATGACCTTTAGTCCAATCTCATTTGAGGATTATGGGATTGGGGAGGATTACCGGGAAGAGAGTTTGAGGTCTGCCTATAGAAGATTAGCAAAAACAAATAAAGCCTTCCAATTTGCGACCCTTACACCACCAGACACAGCACCACATATCCCACATATATGCATGGTTAAGCTAAGTAAAGTTAAAACAAGAACAACTGAAATATAAAAGATCCTTTTTAAAACAAAAAAAAAACAACAAAAAACGAAAGAAAAACAAAGCTAATGCAAAGGGGAAAAAATCCGCCCTTAAAACTATATCAATGATGTACAAGTTATTTTCCTTATTCGATATCAAACTAAATAATTAATTAGCAATAATCAATCGATTAATTGAGTATTTTTGTTAATTCATTAATGTTTTGTTAGGCACGATAATTAATTGTTTAAAGTATCCACTTGATCGGAGACTGCGTGAGGGAGAAATAGCGATAACAAATATTTAAGAGGACTAAACCCAACAAATTTAACCAAATGTGTGAATATTGAAGTTAAGTTTCATTTTTCCTTGTTAACAAAATAATGTAGTACCAGAAATTAAATGTCTCTAATTGGTTACATTTGTATTTAAAGATTCATGTCATGTCTATGGCAATGACTTATTGTGTAAAGTTTCAACTTAATCCGATAATGGGTGTGGGAGAAATAACGTGTCCCAGACAGACAAGATGACGCTTCAGTTTAGCAAGCTTCTAACTTTCTTTTAAGAACCCATCGAAACATAGCATTACTAAGCTTATATCAACTCACTCTGTCTGTCTGTCTGTTGTTTCCTGGTAAGTTTGGTATCTTAGTACCCTTGTTGCATCATGTTATTTGGTAAGTTTTAAGCCTTTAACTATTAGGTGATTGGGGGGGGGGGGTTGCAGCGGGACGATATGAACTGAACTCAAAGACTATGAGGGGATCACGTCAGAATGTTTATAACCTAAAGTGACTGCTTCAGACTTTCAATTACTTTGGGAGTTCAACCCGGTGCTCCTGGTAGATCGATCGTGTTGCTTCCCAGTGCGATCAATTTAAACAGACTAGAAGTTGATTGTTTTTGATCCTTTCAAAGTTAAACGACATGATCAAAAGTGTCAACAATCATTTCTGACCAAGCTAAGAACTTCTCTGTCATTTTATCGAGAAAACAATTATTTTTTCGATAACACATTTAAAAGTAAAGTACACCTTTCAGATCTTGTTATCTATTGGACAGATGATGTTAAGATCATCTGTTTATTTAGCCAACGGTTAACGAGCAGGGTGTTATTTGGTCAGCACAACGACCAACCGCCTTTAGTTTCCCCAACTAGTGTCAGGTACCCATTAGAGTTGGGTGGACTCAGGGGCGCCCTAAAAATCCCGGAATTCAAATTCAGTCTTCACCGAGATTGGAACCCAGGACCCCAGGTTCGGAAGCCAAGCGCTTAACCACTCAGCCACCGCGCCCCCACACATTAACATTATAGCTATTATATTGAAATAATATGGATATAATGGAGCCATAATAAAATGAAAAGAGGAAGATTGGAAGATAACTTGAATTAGATACATTGCAGTTTCACCTCCTCATGTGTTTAGGTTAACGTCAAGACACAAAAGTCTGCGTAATTTTATTTTGATAAACTTGGATTATAATGGCACTACGATGCTATCTTCAATGTGTGGTAGAAAAAAATCTGCTAAAATTCAAAGATCTCCAAACATGAGGATAAGATTTGTACAGGGTGATACTTCTGCAGACCTGACACGTCACTCAATTTGTAATTGTCTCAAGAGTGAAGCCCTAGACTCGTGAAACTCCAGGTTAATGGAAACTATATTGCGCGGCCCGTTTGAATAATTCTTCTGTTTCAGATAGATCAAAGTAGATGTAAATAGATCACATTTTTATTTCCATTCGCTCGCATCCCAAGACTGTTGGGACTAGAGGTGAGGCTGAGGGCCGAGCGAACTAGGGAATACCCTCCATTTGTCTTTAATCTATCATAATGACAGTGCTGGTATCCGCCATATAACGGCCTCTTGAGGAAAAGCGTATGAATCTTGATCTTGATGCCCTTTTTTAATCCCCAACCAGGTTTTGGGCACTCCAAAGGGAGTCTTTTTTGCTAACCTATTGGTCAGGTCGCCAAGTCATCTGTCCTAACGACCATTTCAAAGCTGGGTAGCTAAACGTTAGTCTCTTAAGTACTTGGCATGCTCATCATTCTACGGGCCATTTCCTTTCTACACATACTAAGCATTATAATAAAGTGCATTCAAATGTGGCCACTAATTAATCGATCGAGGACTCCTAAATAGTCCAGCTACGTATTCATTAAAACAACGATATCATTTTCACATTTCTGGTTCCTGTCAATTAAATGTGTTATTGGATTCAAAGTATGAATGACAGTCAATCAAGTCACGTTTACCTGACATCCTGAAAAATCATGAAGATCTCATCATTTTCTACTCCTCTATTCTCGATACATTTAGATAAATAGTGTAAGCTGTCATCTTTCTAGGCAATGAAATATTCCTTTCTGTATAAAACATTTCTTTAGATCTCGATTTTATTTCGCTGGTCTAAGTTTTTTTTTTGTCTGCCTGCCCGTCTGTAAGTGCTTCTGCATGTATTTCTTTACTCTTCTCTCTCTCTCTCTTTCTCTTTCTCTCTCTGACTCTCTCTGCTACTCATTTATTAACAGACTCCTTAAAGTGTATCTCTCAATCTCCCGTATTGTACTGGATAAAATACATGGCTGAAAAAAAACAAACTATAAATAACAAGCGTTTGGGTGTATCCGGTGTAAAGAATAAATGTTGTGTTGATAAGGTAGGTGTTTTTTTTAGAATAAAGTTCTAAAATAATTTAGTGTACTTTCAAGCTACGTAGAAACACATTTTCTGAGCTCTTCTGTTCGTAGCTCTTATTTAGTTGGTAATTTATAGGTCCAAATTTAGCGTCCTTGACCTTGTGTACTTTATCGTGTTTTCGTAGTTCTCCCACTCTGAATGTCAAAGTGTTTAATTTATAGCATTGTTTCCACGAACTACTGGAAAAAATAAATCAGTAGACCACCACGTGACTTAACCTTTGTACAAAATAATCAAAGTGTTCCGCTAAATACACAGAATGTGAGAAGTGTTCCGCTAAATACACAGAATGTGAGAAGTGTTCCGCTAAATACACAGAATGTGAGAAGTGTTCCGCTAAATACACAGAATGTGCGAAGTGTTCCACTAAATACACAGAATGTGAGAAGTGTTCCGCTAAATACACAGAATGTGAGAAGTGTTCCGCTAAATACACAGAATGTGCGAAGTGTTCCACTAAATACACAGAATGTGAGAAGTGTTTCGCTAAATACACAGAATGTGCGAAGTGTTCCACTAAATACTCAGAATGTGAGAAGTGTTCCGCTAAATACACAGAATGTGCGAAGTGTTCCACTAAATACACAGAATGTGAGAAGTGTTCCGCTAAATACACAGAATGTGCAAAGTGTTCCACTAAATACACAGAATGTGAGAAGTGTTCCGCTAAATACACAGAATGTGCGAAGTGTTCCACTAAATACTCAGAATGTGAGAAGTGTTCCGCTAAATACACAGAATGTGCGAAGTGTTCCACTAAATACACAGAATGTGAGAAGTGTTCCGCTAAATACACAGAATGTGAGAAGTGTTCCGCTAAATACACAGAATGTGAGAAGTGTTCCGTCAGGGAAATAGGTGTTGGGAAACACTGACCTATACAAAGTAGGTTCCCTTTCTCTTTCTTCTATTTGATAACATTATGTCTGTTCTTCTAACACTTCGGCTTACAATTTGAGTTGGTAACACGTTTAGGTTAAAACTTGAACAGACAGCCAGGTAAATGTTTGTCAAATGTTTCACAAGTTTCGGATGTTCCTTCAGAGTTGAAAATGGTTTACTTCCTGGTTCAAACCTCCTGCAAGACGACCCGGGGGGGGGGGTTGACAGTCCAGCGTGCATACCGCACGTCGCCGAGCAGAGCTTTAGTCACTGATTAACGTGCAGGGCTAGATTGACACATGAGATGCGTGGGACGTAATGACCATATCTTTTGAAGTAACATCTGTAATATATATGACTCAGTTTTTCTGTCTACAGCAGCCTCCAACTCACGTGATAGCAAGTATACTTGTGACATGAATTGGATCATTAAAAAAACAAACTATTCTATTTAGTACCCCAGTCCTTACGTCTATAAACAGTGCTAGACAATGTTTGTTTGTTTGTTTGTAAAATGTTTTACATGTTTCGGATGTTCCTTCAGAGTTGAAGATTAAAGGCCCTCAAAGGGCAGAGTGCATGACTTGCAGATCCTAGCGGTAGTGTTTGTAAAATGTTTTACATGTTTCGGATGTTCCTTCCTAGTCCAAACCTCCCGCAGGACGACGGGGGATGGGAGCGGGCAGGATTTGAACCCTCGACCATCGATAAATCCGAACGACAGTCCAGCGCCCAAACCGCACGACCAGGCAGCCATCCTGTATTAAGTATCAAGTATTAAAACACTGACTAATACACTAATGTATGCACTGATAAATCTAGTGACCTAGTTTAGTTAGAGATTAATGTTAGTTTTGTAAATAAATATAGTGTGTATTCTTTTTAGTGACGGTCAAAGTAGTGATGTAGTCAGATGAATGACGTTGCAGATACGGTACACGAGAAGAATATGGCTAGGGCTTGTAGAAAGATGGATGTTGAATAGACTGCTAATAAAAACGACGGATAGAGAGACAAGACGATCATCCCCGTCTGTAAACAAACATCAAGTCTTCACAAAGTTGTATTAAGTATATTTCATTGTTGTGTTCGGATGTGTTCCGACTCGCATTTTTAACTTCCTCACCCGCATAGAGCAATCTACAATCTTCCAACTAAAGACAGGACACACACCTCTGTTAAATTACCATCTCAATAAAATAATCCCACACAACTCCCCCTTTGTAGATACTGCGCCCATCCTTATGAAACCGTAAACCACATCCTCTTTGAATGCCCCATCCTAATCCACCTTAGTCAGACCCCACTACCACTACAGCCCAGCATAACCAACACCCTGTACGGCAGTGCTGAACAACTAAAGAAAACAGCACCTTTTTTTCCCTTGGCACAGTCTGCAAAATAGCTCACAGCAGCAATAAGCTGGCTAGAAGAAGACTGCTATTTAAAATATTGAAATAGTATCAAACACACAAAATCCAAGCCAGAAAATTTTTGGGCGACCCCGAGGTCAGAACCAACAACGACTGCAAGAGCAACGACCACGAGGCGATAAACAACTTTATAAGATTGACATATATGTATCGATTGATGTATTAATATAATATGAAGATAAACACTGATATATGCACTCATGTCTGCACTAATATATGCACTGGCATATGCTATGTTTTAGACAAATATATTGTTACGTATCTAGGCGTTGTTTTTTTCTTTCTTTGACCTGTTGCGGTCAAGAGACGGGTAGGTTGTCTGCCCCTTGTGTAATAAGTTTTTTTTTATTTTATTCGTCAAGCCACACAGACAGTGACCGGTCCTTGACCTGTGTGTGTACCTCTGGTTGAAAGGAGGGTGTTTTTTTTTCTGTCTCTTTGAAGAGCGTTCTAGATCTGGGAAATTGATGACGTATTTGGTTCTAGAAATCACTGGATTTGTCTTGAGGTCGACGCGCGGTAGATTATATAAAGACCGCCCGCGTGACGTTGAGGGACAGACATACGGAGACAGCCGTGGGACAGAATAGCGGAGACATTGCGTTACCCGTGCGTGGTATACCACTTGATCGTGTAAGTTTTTTTTTTTATTCAAGGCCTTGCTTGTATTTGTAATTATATTTTCAAACTCTTGTATTGTAATATTTTTACACGCCATTTTTGTAAAAGGGTTTTGGTCAACACATCAATTCTGTATTGAGTAAATGTTTATTTTTCTTTCTTGTAACTTTATATTTGATTAAACATTAGGTTGATAGTTTACCTTCCGATTTCTTGTGTCATTTTTTTTTTTGTTATTCATTGTAAGTCTTTGATTAAATTCAGACTTAAGATAAGTGACACAACTCCTTTTCTATTGTCACGTTCCCCTAGGCAAGCCATTTAAAAGTAGAATTCAATTCGTAATACGTGACAAAAGAAGTTTGAGGGCTTTCGTCCCGGATATTTTTTTGAACCTATTTTCGTCTTACTTGAGTAATTTTGTAAAGGCGAAGTTGACTTTAACAAAATTTTTTTTTGGTTTAAAGAGTCGGAAGTAAAGTATCAATAGTATTGACCAAACTCTCTTAAGGTTTTTTTTTGTTGTACTGATTTTGTACTGTATATTTACATTGTATACATATTTTTGCTTGTAATAGTTGCTAGTTAGTCATGGATATTCAGGTTTTTCTTGCAAATCCCTCTGTGGAAGAGCTTGATGCTTTTACTAGGAAGGAACTGGTCCTTATTTCTAAACATTTAGGGTTAAAAAGAAAATCAAATGCCCTTAAACAAGAAATCAGAGATAACATTGTAATCCATTATGTAGACGAGGAAGTGTTTTCTGAAGACCTTTTAGAAACCCTTAGACCCGATGAGGGTAAATCAGATTTAGAACTTCAGATAAAATTAAAACAAATGGAAATAGAAGCCCAGTTAGCTTTAAAAGAGAAGGAAATTAAACAACAGGCCGCACAAAAAGAATTAGAGCTTGCAGCGGCTAGAGAGCAGAGAGAAATTAAACAAAAAGAATTAGAGCTTGCAGCGGCTAGAGAGCAGAAAGAAATGGAAATGAAATTACAAATAGAGTTAAAAAAATTAGAGTTAGCTGCTAATGTAAGACCAGATTCTTCCCCTGCCAGTCATACTGCTGAAGCAATAAAATTTTTGAAAATAATTCCACGCTTTAATGAAGCCACAATTGACAATTATTTTCCACAATTTGAACTTGCTGTGAAAAATTTTAATGTACCTGAAACTTTGTGGCCCACTTTGCTGCAAACAGTTTTGACTGGTAGAGCTGCAGAAGTATTTTGTTCTTTGACCATTGAACAACAAAAAGATTATAATGTTGTTAAGGCCTTAATTCTTAAGGCATATGAACTTGTTCCGGAAGCTTACCGAAAGCAGTTCAGGGATTGTCGCAAATCGGATGGCCAAACCCATGTAGAATTCCTGCGGGAAAAGGAGCGACGCTTTGAGAAATGGCTCACTTCCAGGGAAATCGGCACCGACTTTGCAAAATTCAAGAACCTAATGCTGATGGAAGAGTTCAAGAGTTGTGTGCGGCTGGACGTCCGTACGCATATAGCTGATCGTGGCGAGGAAGATGTGCACAAGGCTGCAGTGTTGGCAGACGATTATATAATATCACATCAATTTGCCAAGTATACGACGGATGTCAAGCCAAAACAAGTCAAACAGCCTGAGTCCATCGCTAGCAACTCCATCAAGAACAGCAGTACAAACGACAGAAAACCTACTACAAGTAAAGCTACTTGTTCCTACTGCAAACGAGAAGGCCATAAAATTGACGATTGCTGGAAATTGAGGAAGAGAAACGAAAAAGCTCCTTCAAAAGTCAGCGCTTGCACAGTACAGTGGTCGGCGAGGTTTACTCCCTCATCATCAAGTCATATCAAGAATACCTCGACACCACCTGTTTCAAATGTAATGACTGTACAAGACTCTCCGAAAATGTCTCCCCGATGTTCCAATGACTCTATCCAGAGTTCCCATAAGACATCACCCCAATGTTCCAATGACTCTAACCAGAGTTCCCATAAGACATCACCCCAATGTTCCAATGACTCTATCCAGAGTTCCCATAATACATCACCCCGATGTTCCAATGACTCTATCCAGAGTTCCCATAATACATCATCCCGATGTTCCCATGACTCTATCAAGAGTTCCCATAAGACATCACCCCGATGTTCCAATGACTCCATCAAGAGTTCTCCAAATACATCCACAAGATGTTCTACTGACTCAAGAAAGAGTTTCTCCACTGCGTCTCCTAGAGATGTCAATGACTCCAGCGAGAGTTCGACCCAAGTCCAGTCTGCATCAACCAAAATTGATGTTTTATTAGAGGATTTTAAGCCTTTCATTTTGGAAGGATTTGTATCACTACCCGGTGATTCTACAAGTCTACGACCTATCACCATTTTGAGAGACACAGGTGCCTCACAATCGTTACTTTTAGAGGGTATCTTGCCCTTGTCTAAATCATCATCGACTGGGAAGAGCATCCTGTTACGAGGCGTAGAGCTTGGATGTATAGATGTGCCTCTACATCTAATCGACATAAAGTCAAATCTCATTACTGGACCGGTTGTTGTAGGTGTCCGACCAACATTACCATTGGAAGGCATCTCGTTGCTGTTAGGCAATGACTTAGCAGGTGGAAAGGTGATAGCCGAACCCATCGTCACTCAAACACCCGACTTATCTGCCACACCCGAGGAAGACCTAGAGTTATATCCAGCGTGTGCAGTAACAAGGGCAATGAGGTTGAAAGCATCTCAAGAAGAGAACGTCATCAAAGCCAACAGTTACCAAGATGATGTGGACTTGAGCACCACATTCTTTGCTTCTCTTGAAGAAGAACCAACGCCAAATTCTGAAAAGCCGGCATCAACTCGAAAACAGTTGATTGAGGACCAAAAGAAGGATCCAGAGCTCGCCAAACTCCGAGAAACCGCAATGACATCACAAGAGGCAGAGCTAGCATCAACGTGCTACTACATCCAAGATGATATGCTCTTCAGGAAATGGAAACCTCCAGACGCATCCAACGAAGAAGAATGGAGAATATGCCATCAAATCGTGTTACCAGAAAGATACCGAGCGTACATCATGAATCTGGCTCATGACACACCAATGTCAGGTCATCTCGGCATCCACAAGACATACCACAAGATTATGTCCCACTTCTTCTGGCCACGTTTGAAGAAAGATGTCATCCAGTACTGCCGATCCTGTCATGCCTGTCAGATGGTTGGCAAGCCAAATCAAAAGATCCCTGTTGCTCCTCTGAAGCCGATTCCAGCCTTTGAAGAACCTTTCAGCAGAGTACTTATTGACTGTGTTGGTCCTCTCCCAAGGACAAAAGCTGGCAACCAATACCTGTTGACCATTATGTGTGCTTCAACTCGTTTTCCTGAGGCTATTCCTCTAAGGAACATAAAAGCATCAAACATTGTAAAGGCCTTAATCAAGTTCTTTACTCTATTTGGTCTACCAAAGTCCATCCAATCGGACCAAGGAACGAATTTCACGGCCAATCTTTTCAAGCAAGTCATGACTCAGTTGGGCATCAAACACTGCATGTCGAGTGCGTATCATGCCGAGTCGCAAGGCGCTCTTGAGCGATTCCATCAGACTCTCAAGAACATGATCCGAACCTATTGCTTTGAGCACGAAAAAGACTGGGACGAAGGAATCCTCATGCTGCTGTTTGCAACCCGTGAATCCGTCCAGGAATCGTTGGGATTCAGCCCTTTTGACTTAGTCTTTGGCCATTCGGTGCGCGGTCCCTTGAAATGTATAAAAGAGACTTTGTTGTCACCAACAGCCACTGAAGGACTTTTAGACTATGTAATTAAGTTTAAAACTAGACTTTATGATGCTTGTGTTCTGGCCAAAAATAACTTACAAAACACCCAATCCAGCATGAAACGCTGGTATGATAGAAAGGCCCGTGTTAGAGAATTTTCTCCCGGGGATAAGGTGCTTGTATTTTTGCCCATACCAGGTCAACCCTTGCAAGCCAGATATTTTGGTCCCTATGAAATTGAGACCAAAATTAGTGACCTCAATTACACAATCAAAACTCCTGACCGTAGGAAAAAGACTCAGATATGTCATATAAACATGCTGAAGCCTTGTGTATCTCGGCCAGATCACTCAGATAAGAGTAATTGTGTTTTAAATACAGTCAAAAGTTGTTCAAATAGCCATGTTTCTCCTATGGATGATGATATTGTAAAGGAGAAATTTGGACAATACAAAATACCTAATTCTTTTGTATTACAGAATTTGGATGTAAAACTGTCTCATCTGTCTTCGACAGAAAGGCCAGTTATCATGAAGCTCATTAATGAATTTAATGACATTTTTTCTGATGTACCAAAACAGACTAATGTTATAATGCATGATGTAGATGTTGGCGAGGCTACTCCAGTCAAGCAGCATCCTTACAGGGTTAACCCTGAAAAACTTGCCATACTTAGGTCAGAAATCAAGTATATGCTTGAAAATGACCTCATTGAACCAAGTTCCAGTAGCTGGAGCTCCCCATGTGTCTTGATACCTAAACAGGACAAGACTTATCGTTTTTGTACAGACTACCGTAAGGTAAATGCTGTCACAAAGACCGATTCGTTTCCTATCCCTAGGATAGACGATCTCATAGATCGTATTGGTGACGCTAAGTACATCACCAAAATAGACCTACTTTCAGGTTATTGGCAGGTTCCCCTGACTGATAGGGCAAAGGAAATCTCCGCCTTTGTCACCCCTGATGGTCTGTACCAATACAAAGTGATGCCATTTGGAATGAAGAATGCTCCTGCCACTTTCCAGAGAATGATAAATGCCCTGCTTGCTGACATGGAGAATTGCCACGCATACATAGACGATGTAGTAATTTTTAGCCAAGATTTTTCTAGCCATTGTAAACAACTGCATTGTCTTTTTACTAAACTGTTACATGCAAAAATTACTGTAAACCTGAGTAAGAGTGATTTTTGCCAGGCTTCAATCCAATACTTAGGCCATATTGTAGGACAAGGCCAGGTGAAACCTGTAATGGCCAAAGTAGAAGCTATCCAAGCTTTCCCTATCCCTGCTGATCGGAAACAACTCCGAAGATTTTTGGGAATGTCTGGATATTATAGAAAATTTTGCGAAAATTTTTCTGTCATTGCCAGTCCTTTAACAAACCTCCTGAGAAAGAACGTCCGATTTACTTGGACGGATGAATGTCAGAAAGCCTTTAACCAAATCAAGCAGATATTATCTAGCTCCCCCATTTTGATGGCTCCTGACTTCGGAAAACCTTTTAGGTTAGCTATTGACGCCAGTGACACAGGTGTTGGGTCAGTCCTTTACCAAGAAGATTATTTCCAAGTAGAGCATCCTATTTGTTTCTTTTCCAAGAAATTTAATAGACATCAAAGAAATTATTCTACTGTGGAAAAAGAATGTCTTGGGTTGATTCTTTCTATACAACACTTTGATTTTTATATCAGTGGGTCCTTATGGCCACTGGTTGTATTTACTGACCACAATCCCCTTACATTTATCCACAAAATGTCTGGCAAGAACCAACGACTTCTCAGGTGGAGTTTATTTTTACAAGAGTACAACCTAGATCTTAAACACATAAAAGGCAGCGAAAATGTTATCGCCGATGCCTTGTCTAGATTGTAAAAAGTATTTTGATGTATATATTTTTTTATATATATCATGATAAATACATTCTGTAATGTAAATATTTTTTTTGTAGTTCTAAAAAGATTTCCATTTCGTGGAAATGTAAACTTTTTATTTTTAGGGGGGAGGTGTTACGTATCTAGGCGTTGTTTTTTTCTTTCTTTGACCTGTTGCGGTCAAGAGACGGGTAGGTTGTCTGCCCCTTGTGTAATAAGTTTTTTTTTATTTTATTCGTCAAGCCACACAGACAGTGACCGGTCCTTGACCTGTGTGTGTACCTCTGGTTGAAAGGAGGGTGTTTTTTTTTCTGTCTCTTTGAAGAGCGTTCTAGATCTGGGAAATTGATGACGTATTTGGTTCTAGAAATCACTGGATTTGTCTTGAGGTCGACGCGCGGTAGATTATATAAAGACCGCCCGCGTGACGTTGAGGGACAGACATACGGAGACAGCCGTGGGACAGAATAGCGGAGACATTGCGTTACCCGTGCGTGGTATACCACTTGATCGTGTAAGTTTTTTTTTTTATTCAAGGCCTTGCTTGTATTTGTAATTATATTTTCAAACTCTTGTATTGTAATATTTTTACACGCCATTTTTGTAAAAGGGTTTTGGTCAACACATCAATTCTGTATTGAGTAAATGTTTATTTTTCTTTCTTGTAACTTTATATTTGATTAAATATTAAGTTGATAGTTTACCTTCCGATTTCTTGTGTCATTTTTTTTTTGTTATTCATTGTAAGTCTTTGATTAAATTCAGACTTAAGATAAGTGACACAACTCCTTTTCTATTGTCACGTTCCCCTAGGCAAGCCATTTAAAAGTAGAATTCAATTCGTAATACGTGACAATATGTAATGATATATGTACTGATGTGTGCACTTGTATGTGCACTGATGTAAGTACATACGTACGTTAGGGAAGTTCTGATGTTTCTGATGGTAAGAAATGGAAAGTCCATTTGTTAGTGGCCCTCGGGTAATGAGTCCACTCGCCTCATTGTCTTCGTTAATTTGAAACAATGTCCACATTGGAGCTGCGCGGACACTTTTGTGTCATTACAGTCCAAGATATATTTAGTATCACGCGGGTTGAAACTCAACAACAACTCAGTAATTAGTAAGTAGTTTAATCATCTTGAAAGTTCACCCCATCAGAGGTTCTCAAACGTTTTTTAGATCAGGGACCCCCTTACAAGCCATTCATGTTGGCGGACCCCGACACAGCCTGATTTGTCTGTCTGAATCGAACATTACTAAAGCCGCTGGCCGCTGGCATAATGAAACTCTCCGCTACCGTGTGTGCGTTTTTGTTCTGCGCTATTCACAATGCAATTATATATGAAGCCTTAGGAGCTTTCACTGTTGTTGCCTTTTTAATAATTTTCTGCTAAATCGCTTCACGTTTAAAGAAATCTACGGGTTTGTCTTTTAGTTCATTATGATTTGTTACAAAATGTGGATGATGACGCTTCAGTTTTTAAGTTTCAAACTTTCACACGAGAACTGATTGAAACATATGACACAACGTGTCCGATCCTTTTTGCCTTTCTAAGGTAGAAATCCGAATGTAAATATTTAGGATGAAATTTATGTAATTTCGCTTATGTGGTGCAACCTCTTTTACGGCATCAGGTATCAGTTCCTTTTCACTATTTCCATTACACTCCTAGTATTCTTCAGATGTTTCCTTACGCTTCAAATAGTAATCCATCAACTAACGGTGAGACGGGCGTGCGGAAAACAATGTAACAATCACGAATTACTAATGTAGAACGAAATAGTTCATCATAAACTGTGGAGAATTTATAACCAGATTGATGTCTGTGTCTCGTGGAGTCTCTCAGAGTCGTCGGCTGGATACTTATAAAAAGAGGCTTTACCTACTTTCAATGGCGTGATAAAGTCGAGAAATTGAAAGATCGACTTTGATTGGTTTTAAAAACAAGTCAATTTGATATTCATCCGCAAAATAAAATTCTATCACATGACTATTATTAATCATTTGTTGTTTTGCCAAGTTGCGTCAATAATAGTCATAGAATAGTACGTAATAGACGTGTTAAACAATAGTGAGGGGTCAGATAATTATTATTATATCTATTCGATCGGATTTAAGTGGAGGATGTAATAATTGTATACAAATTGTATCGTTCTGCGGACACGTTACATTCCAGGGTCCGCGAACCAAATTTTGAGAAGCGCTGCACTACGTTGCCTCAAACTGCTGTGACGAAGAATGGAAATCACAATGACATAACACAATGACACAATGGCATAACTTTTAGACTTTTTACAGATAGCTTGATATGATATGTTTTTACTTCCGCCAACTCAGAGTAATAAAAGGTCTACAGGCTTAGTATCGAGCTCCTGAGTAAATAACCATACTTATGTGCTTGGAGTTTGTTTTCGCTAGAAAGCTGTATCCTTTTAAACCCGAGTTCTCGATCTATCTGCCTATCAGCCCCTATTGACCCGATTTATCAGCCTGAGCAACTTACCATTGACAGTCCGTGATTTAAAAATCTGGCAATCCATGGGAGCACGAAGGGGTTGAAAACATTTTCCAATGACCTTTATCTTGGTGAGTCCAGTGAGTTTATTACTAGGACTGTCTGTTAAAAGCGGTAGATATGGAAGAAGTATTATTATGTTAAAACTGATTGACATCTTATCTCATTTCTTTGAAAAACTTTCTTCATTTAACTTGAAAGTTGTCACTATCTGTTCCAATTAAGTCACATTCATTCTGTTGGATAAGAAAATAATTTGTATCGGAACTCGTACTCAATAATCTGCATCGAATTAAAGGAGACTTGTCAGAGGCGTAGCGAGCAATATGTAGGTGGTGCGGGGCGCACAGGGCATCGCATAGTTAGGTGCATCACATTTCTCCCTGGTGTGTATTCATATTTAAAACCCGAGATACAGATTTACCGTCTCAAGCACTTTACCCAGCACAGTCTGCACTAAAAAATATCTGGCACTCTGAAGACATCACTATTTTTGTAATATGGACTCTATCAAATACCCTAGCTACGCCACTGATACAAGGGTATAGGCCTAATAGACTAGCTTTTGGTGTTAAGTGAAATTAAATGAAATTAATTGAAATTATTGAAATGGAAAATCAATTTATTTAAATTAAATGTATTTAATTACCACTTGTTATAAACACCCAAGATGTGTCGTCCCGTTACGTTAGACCAGTGATGCCCAAAATACAGCCCGAGGGCCACATCCGTCCCACCACGTGATTCTCTACGGCCCGCCGAAACGTCGGCGCAAAAAAAATAGGACCCCCACCCCATGCACAAAAAAAAAAAGGTTGAAAAACGTTAAAAATAATTTAGGGCCCTCACCATTTCTCAGACGGTTTGGTACCATGACCTTTAACATGACCTTTAACATTTGTGTGTTTATTAAATGAGTGTAGAATCTAACAGGTAAAGTGAAAGGACCTTTACTTTTTTTTTTAAAGTGTTAGTAATAAGACAACGTATTCGTTTTATAAAGAAAGTGTGGCAGTTTAAAAAGAAAATAAGTGGCATTATAAAACAACCATGGCGGCATTCTTGGTTTGAGCCGCGATTAAAAGATTGTTAAACTAAGCCAAGAATTGGAGGATCCATTATTCATGGGAACATTTGTAATAATAACAAATAAAAAAATAAAAAAAACAGGAAATGCAGTCGGTACTAATCCTAGCGGCTAGCCACAAAGTGATTCATATTGTGAACATGGAAATGAAGCTATTTTATAACGGCTGAAAAAACACAAAAAAACTTTAAATATCACAATTAATTAATTATTATTAATATACGTACTAGATCCACTGGTATTTTAATCAAATAGTTTCAGGCCAATTTCATTTACTTTTTTTATCTTTTCGTTTATGCGGCCCACGGCACGAGTGTCGCAAATTGAAAAGTCCCACAGGTCGAATTAAGTTGGGCATCAACGTTTTAGACCAATTAGTAAATGTGTGCTAGTTCTTATTATAATTATAGCATAATACGAAATTATCAAATAAAATGGAGGAACCTAGATCTGGGTTTTAAAATCAAGGAAATGCTTGTTTCGCCATATATTTGCAATTTATTAAGGAAGGGAAAGTATCCAGTATAAAAATGGAATGATAATACTTGTTTCCCTTTAATAATTCTTATTTAAATTGTCGATGTCTGTGAGAAGAGAAACTATTCTCGGTAATGATTTGTTATCAAAACATTGATTTTGTAAGTGAGTAGAATAAAACGTATCAACTGGTTAGAGTTCTTTAATCTTACTTTTGAAAGTTACATATGTTCACGATTTTAAACCAAACAACGGTTATTGAGTATATTGGCACGATGCAGTACCCGCTCACCCTTAATCAGTGAGTACAATTATGGTATCGCGAAGTAGAATATTATCACACATATCCATATTATACACTTTCAATCTATACAAATATTTTTTTTTTCTAAATTTCTATCTAATTGAATTAAAAACAAAACTTGTTCACAGACCTATAAAAGATATCGTCATAGACATACACAAACATCAGAAGGCTAAAAGCACCCGAGATTTGAAAATACTCTCAGCACAGTATCACAAACCCATACTAATTTTTCTCTCTCATCACAGTTCACCTTTAACCCCTTGCGATCTATAGAGCAGATGATGTAAAGGTCAAATGTTTATGTGGCCCCCCGTTAACGAGGGCGTCATGTAACAGGCACAACGACTAACCCCTTTTTATTTTTCTCCACCTAATGTCAGGTGCCCATTAGAGTTGGGTGTAGTCAGGATTCGAACCCAGGCTCCTCGGATCGGAAGCCAAGCGCTCAATTATCATGAAAAGTAGGAGATACATATAATAACAGACTATTACATTTGAGAATACTCACATTTTTACCGTGAGAAATGTGACAGCTTATTGAATGCCCAACTCACCAAAATAATGTTTTAACGAATTTTTTAAAAATCTTCAGTGTCACTTAAAAAGACCGCGTCACGAATGAAGAGATTAGAAACAGGATTAATACAGCAATAGGACCACACGATGACCTGCTAACCACTGTCGAAAAAAAGTAAACTCAAACTATATGGCCACATCACAAGGTCCACAGGGCTAGCAATGCCCTTCCTTCAGGGAACAGTACCAGGAAGAAGATGAAGAGGAAGTCAGAGAAAGCGATGGAAAGACAGCATCAAATAATTGACAGGCCTGTCAGTGAATGAAATTGTATAACATGCAAAGGACAAAGAGGAGTGGAGAAAGGCAGTTGACAGATCCTGTGTGGTGCCCCGACGGTCCAACAGACAAAGGGATAGGAGAAAGTGAAGACGAAGTTAAATCCAAACCTGGCCTAACAGATGTTATTGAATAATTATCTCATTGATCTAAATCTTTAGTAAAGGGTTAATCTGTTATTTAAAGTCACAACAAATAAAACTTTTCCCTTTAGCTAAAGTTGTCTAATGTACAATTTCATTCTTTGAATCACGTCTATAATTGAAAACGCTGCTTATTATTTGTTGTTTTTAATTGCATTCCACTTGTATGCATACTAAATAGATATTTTCTCCTTAGAAATAAAAGTAAACATTTTTTAAAATATATCTATTTTGTAGGACTGAGATTACTTAACATAGTAATACAATTTTGAAAACAAAATATTTATTTTTGTAGAATATTAGGGATCACACAATAATGTGGTCTCTCATGTTTGTTAGTATTAATATATAGTAAATAGTTGTGAAAATGGTATATTGCTAGCATTGTTGATTTTAAAAATTAAATTTTTCGCTTTCAGAAAAGAAAAAAAAAACGTAGCCCTTCTATCAGAACTTTGAATGGTCTAAAATATCAGGGTGTCGGATTTTCCATATCTTTTCTAGTTTACGAGATCTAAACGGGGACGGACGGACGGACCACAAAAAAAAAACAACTAATAGCGTCTATTCCCCTTGTGGGGCGGCTAAAAATGTATGCAATTTCACTCTTTGTGAAGCAGGTTTTCTAAAAGAAAGTTATCTATAATTTCTTTTCTTTTTTTATTTATCACTACATTTTTGTTACTTCTCTTTTATCCATCTCTTTTTCCCCCTCTCTTACTTTCTCTTTCTCGTTCATTCTCTCTATCCCTTTTCTTTTTTCCCCTTCTTTCTCTCTCATTTCCATACTTTATCGTTTAAAGGTTTTTTTGTTCATGTCTTTTCAAGTCATCACCTTCCCAAGTCTGCAGACATTTTGTCTGAGGTAATTCTGGTCAGTTCATCGAATCCCCGTGTTCATAATGGAAAACGTCCGAAAAAAAAGGATAGACGCATAGAACACCGCCCCCACCCCCCCAAAAAAAAAAGGCGTTTATTGAGTCTCCTATGAATCTCAAAACCTCCCTGCATGACGAACATAAAAGAAAGATTCAGTGACCTCAATCGAAATCTCCCCCCCCCCCCCATCGGCATGCGTTCGTCTATTTTCCGTCAGTTGTTTTTACCCGTTGGTTTTGATAGGTTCTAAATACGACGATACGAGCGAGGAACTCGGCCCTTAAAAAGGAAGCATGCTTTTCAAAGCGACTGTCAGACACCAGTTATACAGCTGTCCCCCCTTTCCTTCATTCTCCATAACAACACAGCTCAACGCTTGGAGGATAAAATTCTAAAAAAAAGATTGGCATTAAATTATTCTAAATTTTCCTACCTTCACTCCATTTTTTTTTTCATTTAGAAGCCGAATCGCTAAAGAGTTTTTAATAAATTTGAATATGCTTCAATGAAGTAATATCAGTAGAAATTTTCTACATACATTGAAGCTCTAACGTCTTGCATTGACAGAGCCAAGATTTTAGATACAAACAAGTATCACTGGCCAGCATTGGTGTGAAAAAAATACTATTAACATATGTAGCAACATCAGAAATCACTTACATAAACATAATGTCCTTAATCCATACCAACATGGCTTTAGGAAAATATAGGTAATGTGAAACTCAACTATTAGGACTAATTGATGATTTTTCAAAGACCTTAGATAATAATAAAGAAATAGATGTGCCTTTTTTTTCTATGGCATTTGACAAAGTTTACCCCATAGCTCGCTTTAAAAAATATCTTGGCATGACTGGCTCATTTTACATACCTATAAAGTATGTATAAAAGACATCGTCATAGACATACACAAACATCAGAAGGCTAAAATACGGAGATACGGAGAGAACAAATGGTATATCAACACCAATAACAGTAAACTTAAGTACACCTCAATAAAGTGCCGTGTACCTGGTGCCAGCTATGCTCGCTACGCCTCTGTATCAATGCTTCTTTTTGTAACACACAGAGGCGCGGTGGCTAATCGGTAAAGCGCTTGGCATCCGATCCAAGATCCCGGGTTCGAATCGCGGTGAAGACTTGAGATTTTTATTTTCGGGATCTCTGGGCGCCTCCGAATCCACCCAGCTCTAATAGGTACCTGACATACGTTGGGGAAAGTAAAGGCGGTTGGCCGTTGTGCTGGCCGCATGACACCCTCGTTAACCGTGGGGGGTAAGAAACAGATGACCTTAGCATCATCTGCCCTATAGCTCACACGGTCTGAAAGGCGAACTTACTTTACTTTATGTAACACAGATAAATCAACTCAAAATGTAATAAAAAAGACTCTGGAGAAACGGAGAACTGTATTGTACTAATACATTACTGTACAAAACGTAACTTTTACTCCGTATCATTCTAAGAGAAACGTAAGCGTAAGACATGAAAAACCAAATTAATATCAAATCTTTTCAAGGGGATGAAGTGTTTATGCTATCTACACCTCCTACTGTTGAGATGCACGGTCTCGGCTGTTCATTTTTCTATTGCGTAATTTCAGATTTTCAATAAAAAAAATATTGATACTTATTTAAGAATTCCACAAATGGCTTCAACAGAATGAGCTCTCAATATTGTATTATAAAGAACAAAAGCGAAACAAAGATATAAACTAAAAATGTGTCATTGCATTTCAGCTTTTTATCTTCCTAACTTGGATCGCAAGATAATACAAGATTCAACTAATGCAATTTTACAAGCATGCAGATCTATATCTTATATATAGGAATGTTTTGGGTCCATATCTATAAAAATATAATTATATTGGAGCTATAGCGAGACATTAGCCATGTCAATGTGATTATATCAATTTTTTGTTTTCTTGTATAGCCACTTAGAATGTAGCCCCCATAAAAAAGCTTTCGTCTTTATTACCTAGACAACAATCTTATCTACAAGCCTATGTCAAAAAAAAAATTTTTCGCCAACCAGGCGCAAAAGTAATCAAAAAACAGACAGATTTTAAGATTCAATTTTCAGCGTTCTGTTTCAGTTGTGTTGTTTTTACACAGCTTATATCAACTCACTCTCTCTGTCTCTCTCGTTATTTCTCCGATAACAAAGACTGGGATCAAGCTTACAATTTGCATAGCTATTTCTTGTACATGACTACACAAGAAACAATATTCTCTATGTTCATAAGAGTGTCCATGTTACTCGCTATGTCTGTACAACTGTCGGAACACTTCACTTTTTCTACACTTATTATCGGACCAAGTTAAAACTTTGCACAAGTTTTCATTGTCGATGACAGCACGCGAATCAGTAAAAACATTGACAAATTAATTAATTAAGTGGTGGTATTTTAATGAATTTTGTTTTAGATAGAAAAAAAATACAAGTCTAAATTCTATTGTATATGACAAGAATAAATCTTATTACGAATGTCTCTTTTGTTGTCTGTGGTATTCACTTGAAAATAATATCACTTGGAGAACAAGAAAATAGAGGTTATTTAAAGATATGTGTTATTACAGTCCTTCTCTAAAAAGAAACAGAGGTAATTTAAAGATATGTGTTATTACAGTCCTTCTCTAAAAAGAAACAGAGGTAATTTAAAGATATGTGTTATTACAGTCCTTCTCTAAAGAGAAACAGAGGTAATTTAAAGATATGTGTTATTACAGTCTTACTTTAAAGTATAGAGGGACTTCGTATGGTCTGGCAGTTACGCTGGGTAGGGCACGTATCCCGTATGGGAGACGAACGTATGCCAAAGGCAGCCTTTTTTTTTTGGTGAGCTAAAAGGTGGTCGACGTAACAGAGGCGCCCTACGGAAACGCTTCAAAGACCAGCTTAGGCGTCAAATTTACTTGGCTGACATAGGAGAGAGCATCTGGTCGCATGAGGCCTCAGAACTAGACAGCTGGAGGTCACACACGAAGGCTGCGGGATATACATTTGAGACCCAAAGAAAATCCGTTGCCGAGGACAAACGCAGACGGCGAAAAGAAAATCTAAATCGACCACATGCGGATAATGGTTATGCTTGCCCTGGGTGTGGCAAAATATGTAGGCCACAGCTGGGGCTGCGCAGCCACGGAAAATACTGCACTCCTCACTAATCTTCGGACTCCAAGACAAGCCGTATTATTATTAAGAGATTTTATCTTCTTATCTTACATGATACAGAGGTAATTTAAAGATATGTTATTCCAGTCTATCTGTAAAGAGATACTGGGGTAATCTCAATTCTGAACTAAATATAGACACTTCGCACTCTCCAGGTAAAGTGTGACTGACGTTTGGAAAATTGAAAACCAAGAAAAAGAAACGCTGATGGGATTCTCCAATGTTTCCATTAACTTGTTCCGTGTCACGCAAACACAGACGCTGCAGGAGGCGTGTCTGAAGTGTGCAAAAAAAAAAAAAACAACAACAACAGAACCACAAAAAAAATCATTACAGCTGCCTGGGTCACATAGTCGCCAACTTGCCTTTAAATTTGCACCACATTTGTTTTTTTGTCTAGCTAGCCAATCAAACGTTCTTAAAGAGACACTAAATCAAGGGTTGGTATCACGCGGTCCGCGATCCACAATGGGCTCCCTGCTGGCCCTCCATGAAGCACACAGGGCATCCACAAAATATTTTTTTTTATAAAAACCAATTTTTTTTTTAAATATTAAAATAAAATTGTTGGAATTCTTACAAAAAAAAAAAGCTTATATTTAGTGCAATTGTATCAAATAGTTTCGATGAATTACGACAGTCCTGCACTTATACGCATTATTGACTTAGCTTTAAGACATCTGTGCTTTTAGAAATATTGTACCAATTGTTTTTGTTGAGCGCTATTTCATGCTTTAGATTTTCCAATGCGCTGTAATCCTATCGCTTATCTGGACCAGTTCCGAAAATGCGGAGGGGGGGGGGGCGGAGAGAGAAAATGAAATTGTTATTTGGGGGAATTTATTTTCGTATTCGCTTAAAAAAAAAAAGGGACACGATCCTCAAGCCGACGTGGTGATCACTCTGCTAGTGAGGTGCCTCTATTAGTAGAAGGTTGTATACAGTGGCGTAGCTAGGTAGCTTGATCTTTTAAGGGGCCCCTGTATTTTGACATTCGAACTAATGACATGAGATAATTTAAAAAAAAAAAAGTAATCCCCCTTTCAGACCTTGTGGATGATGTAAAGCTCATCTGTTTCTGTGGACTACGGTTAACGAGGGTGTCATGTGGCCAGCACAACGACCAACCGCCTTTACTTTTTCCCAATTTTATGTCAGGTACCCATTAGAGCTGGGTGGACTCGGAGGCGCCCAAAGATCCCAAAATAAAAAAATCTCAAGTCTTCACCAGGATTTGAACCCAGGACATCCTGTTCTGAAACCAAGCGCTTTACCGCTTAACCACCGCGCCTCTATGAGATAATGTGTAAATTCCAATTTTAAGTATATAATAGAATTATCTAATGTTTGTTACAAGCTTACTTTGAAACGGCGACCTATAAAGGGGACGGACTCAGCTTATACCACCACTTCGGTCAAATAGTTTTTTCCCTTGTTAGATATACCAAACAAAATAATTAATTATCAATAATTAATTAATTGCTTAATTTTTAAATTGATACTTTTGTTGCCAGGCAAAAGAAATGATTGTGTGAAATTTCAGCTAGATCCGAGATTGGTTGTCGGAGAAATAACGTGCACAAACTTTTTACCAGACAAAGTTGATATAAACTTTATCGAAAAAAAAAAACACCACATCTGTGCAACATTATGGTTTCAATCGGAAAGTGTATAAGCAGCATGAAGCACATAGTCTCTGAGTAGAGATTGATAATGAGAGGAAAATGAACAAGTCAAACTACAGAATAAAAAAAGATTTTTTAAAAAGTTTCCTTGACGGACTATTTAACTGCATGTAACTCCTACACATGGCATCTCCACAGTTACTGCAGAGAATACAATTACATCCTCTCTCTGTTTCGAAGTCTAAAAACACGTTTTGCTTAAATATTATTTTCAATTTTCGTCGGGGTGACGACTGTATAGTGCTTGCCACTGTAAAGATGTGTCCGTCTTTAGCCTGTGATTTTCTACGTCTGTAGACTTCATCTCCCTTTGCAACTTCTTGTGTGACTAAAGAGACCAATCCTTGATACACAGCTGCGGTCACAGGTTGGGCATACGTAATACCAGTCACCGTTGCACTTCAACCCTTCTTTGGACTTCTGTTATGTATGAAATCTGCAATCCGACACCCTACCTTTATGCTCGCTCTTCATGAGGATCTATCCAGTGCCACCTTTTCGCAGTTGCTAGTGGCAAAAAGTCTTTAGTATATCTTCAATCACAGATGATTGTATATCTTGTTATGGCGTATTTTCATATGTGTGTTAACTAAGGCTAATCACGATGCGAAATTAAAGTGACAAAGTCCAGTATGTTTAATAATTGAAACAACGTTATTGTGGACTAGGTCGCAGTCGAGTCTCTGCCGCTACAAGATGTCGCCTCAAAGTTTTAACACCTACTGATTAGAATAATACATAAAGAGTAAAGTAAAACCCACTTTCCGAGACGTCACCAAAATGTCGCGTTCAAAGTCTGTCAACTATAGTGCGTCGCTAAATGAAATAATGCATGACAAAACATAGAGATGCCTGTATCAAACATGAATAGTGATAGCCCAACATTTTATCAATAAATATTAATATGTAGATGGGTTCATTTTAAGCCGAATGAATTAATTCATAAACTTTCACATAATTAGATAGCAGTCTATTGAAAACTTTTATCTCAGTATATTTCAATTTCACATGTAGTGGCTAGTAAAATAATCTCAGTATTCAAAAGTTTGGTTTGGTTTGTGATTTTGGGCACATCGGCACAATTTAGGCCATGTCGTGCCTGCAGTCCCTCAAGGGCCACTCTCCCTCCACACAACAAAGGTCAAATTCCATACAGTCAAATCATTAAAATCAAGGTCTATTCACAATTAAAATAGTAGAGGTAGTAAAAATTTAATAATTTGGTAAAAATATACTGTAAATAGTACATGTCTACAGAGTTCAGAAATCAGATCTTCGTAGACAATCCCACTTCCCGGATAAAGCCCAGTACCTTCCCAGGGTCGACATTATTGAATAGTGTTTTTAAATTAGTGGCTCTAAAATATTTTTCCCTGACATCCTGGTATCTGGGGCAGTCAATGAGGATATGTTCCACGGTGAGGCGAGAGTCACAATACTCACAAAGTGGGGGCTCTTCTTTCTTCAGCACAAAAGAGTGCGTGATGTAGGTGTGGCCAATCCTAAGTCTGGACATGGTCGTGCTACCACGCCTTGTCAGACCCTTAGATGTGGACCGCCACCTGACATCCGCCACAATCTGCCTGAGTTTATTGTGAGTCTCAGCCTCCCATCGATCCTGCCACTCTTGGTAGATGGCAGTGGCAATACTTTGTCTCAGGTCTGAGCAGGGAATTTGAGTTCCTGATACCGCATGATTTAGGGCTCTCTTTGCTTCTCTGTCTGCGGCTTCGTTTCCCTCAATGCCCACATGGGAGGGGACCCAGATGAAGGTGACATCCGTATGGTCGGCTGTTATTTGGTCCAACAGCTTCAGGCTCTTATGTACCAGTGGAATGTCAGTCTTCATCCGCCCCAAAGCTTGCAATGCAGATTTGGAGTCGGAGCAGATTATAGATTTCCTCCTTTCTGATGCTTTGACGGCCATAAGTGCAAGCGATATTGCATGCAATTCGGCCGTAAGTATTCAAAAGTAACATGCAGTATAGTAAAATAATCTGTCTCAGTATTCCTAAGTAACATGTAGTGGCTAGTGAAATTATCTGTTTGTTTTCCAAAGTAACATGTAGTCGCAAGTAACATGTAGTGGCATGTAATATTATCTGTCTACGTAGTCCAAAGTAATATGTAGTTTCTAGTAATATCTCTCAGTAGTCCAAAGTAACAGGTAGTGTCTGTGAACATGATATGTCCCAGTAGTTCAAAGTAACAGGTATGTCTGTGAACATGATATGTCCCAGTAGTCCAAAGTAACAGGTATGTCTGTGAACATGATATGTCCCAGTAGTCCAAAGTAACAGGTAGTGTCTGTGAACATGATATGTCCCAGTAGTCCAAAGTAACATGTTAGGACCGTCTTACTTGAGGGCCATAACGAATCCAATGACTACGAAAGTGATGGGGCGTTACATTCGTTACCGGTGTGTTCAAATATTTCAGTGATTTGTTTTCTATCGATCTCGCTCGTGTCCAGTGATTCAAGAGGGCACGCTGACCAGACAAGCACATTCATATGCATAGCAATGACCCTGTGGCGATCACTACAGTTCAAGGAGCGCGCTTCTGGGTGTTCCCTTTTTGTCTTGTTTGATGGGGCCGAAGACAGTGTCGGATCTCCTTACATCAAACGGCCATCTGTCGTCCTAGAAGTCGTTTGGAGTGGTTTGCTCTGAAAACGCGTCTCTTGTGTTAGATGAAGTGTGAATTCGAGAACCTTTTTATTCGTTTTTTTTTTGACGAGTTTGGGACATTTTCTTAGTCTATATATGAAGACATATTTACAGTAAGAGTCTTAGCGAACGTAAAAGTCTTGAATGTCTGGCATGATATTAAAATAGATTGAAAACAATATTATAAAGAGAGTTTGTGTTATCGCGCAAACTCAGAGATTTAAAGAAATGAGAGATAGTCAAAAATGTTGGCTTTTATTATTTAATGTGTAGATAAAAGCTGGGGTCTATTCTATGTCAAGACTAAGTGCTTAGTCTATGCTGAGAAGGGGTTGAGATTAAGTACTTTGTCTATGCTAAAATGGAGTCAAAACTAAGTTCTTTGTCTATGCTAGGAAGGAGGTAAGATTAAGTGCTTAGTCTATGCTGGGAAGGAGTTAAAATTAAGCGCTTAGTCTATGCTAAAAAGGAGTCAAGATTAAGTGCTTAATCTATGCTAGGGATGATGGAAGATCTTGTAAGAGTCCATGCCTGGGACGTTAGATAACAGGTGTCAAAGTACGTGTCGTGTAATGAGGTAAGTGATATGACTTTCTTTGCACATACACAAAAATTACAACACCTAGATCGAGGTCACGTGTTACATTAAGCATATAATTTATACATAACGCTGCATATATATATATATATGCTATCTTAATTCATATAAAAATAGAGCCAGGGCTTACAGTATTATAGAAGAAAATTATATAATCTCATCAACCCAGTGCAAGTACACTGAAATGTTTTTTAATTCTGTTTTAATTCTGTTGGCTAAGTCTCTACTTTCAGACCTTGTGATCTATATGGCAGATGTTTCTATGGCCGACGGTTATCGAGGGTGTCATGTGGCCAGCAAAACTACCAACCGCCTTTTTTTCCCGACTTATGATCAGGTATATATTAGAGATGGGTGGACTCAGGGGCGGCCTAAAAATCTCGACATTCCAAATCACCGAGATTCGAACCCGAGAACCCTCTGTTTAGAAGCCTGACGCTTTACAACTATGCCACCACGCACCCCCCCCCCCTTTTTTTTTTCCGGTCAACTGCTTCTTAAATGAAAATTATAGAAACTAGAAACGAACTTTTTTAAAAACTCTAATTGCTGGAGAAAACATTAAAAGGAAAAAAAAAAGCCAAAGTCAGTTGGAGAATCAAACGTACAGTATCAACATGTTATAGAACATACGGATTTAAACCAGAAAACTTTTTTTTTTTGCATAGCTTCTATCAACTCATCGTCTGCCTCTCTGGTACAAATTTTGTAAACATTATTTCTCCCCCATTAGCCAACCTCGGATTACGTTGAAACTGCATAGAATTATTTATTGTACTTAACTTAACATGAATCAATAAGAAAAAAATTATAACCAATTAGCTCAGTGGTTCTCAACCTTTTAAGCTCGGCCGACCCCTTTTTACAATCCCCCACTCTGCCTCGACCCCCCCTCTCCACACACACAGCAATGGAAGAGTAGGCAATAGCAATCCATATTTTCGATGGTCTTAGGCGACCCCTGGCAAATGGTCGATCGACCCACAAGGTTGTCGCGACCCACAGTTTGAGAACCCCTGAATTTGCTCATTAATTATTGGTAAATAATTATTTTGTTCGGTATGGAAAAAATGGCAATAAATGTTAGTGTTTGAGAGACGTGGGTGTAGATATGGATTTACTCCCCTTAATTACGTCTTAAACTCGTTGTTGTTTTCTCCCACTTCCTATTCTCGGATCAAGTGGAAATTTTACATATAAATATAACAAGGTTACAAAGACAGTTTGTGTGGAAACACAAACTCAAAATCGGCCCCCCGAAGTGGTCCACCCAGGCAGGCTTCAATATTTTTGAGAAAGAACATCCGAATGAAATTATATCAAAGACAAATGAGAGATGAGAATGGAGAAGGAAGGCTGACAGATCTTGTGTAATGCCCCAACGGTCCAGCAGAACGAGGGATAGGTGCAAGTGAATGTCAAGTTAGATGTGAGCCTGGCCTAACTAGTTCCCCTTTCAGACCTTGTGGTCTATAGAGCAGATGATGTAAAGTTCATGTTTTTGTGGTCTACGGTTAACGAGGGTTTCATGTAGCCAGCACAACGACCAACCGCCTTTACTTTTCCCCAAATAATGTCAGGTACCCATTAGAGCTGGGTGGACTCAGAGGCGCCCAAAGATTCCGAAGTTGAAAATCACCAGGATTCGAACCCGGGACCCCCGGTTCGGAAGCCAAGTGCATTACCACTCAGTTACAGCGCCTCTCCTGGCCTAACTGAAGTCTTATAATTGATATACTCATTTTCAGAAATTAATAGTGCCTGTTGACAGGATATTATGACAATGAGATTTACAAGATTACTATTCGTTTTAAATTAGGTCTAACTTATAATGCATACTAATTAGCTTTTTCTCTTTAAAAACTGCTTGCATAACTGATTTTAAAAATTAGATTTTTCGCATTCAGAAAAATATAGTAGCCGTTGCATCCGAAGTTTGAATGGTCTAAAATATTGTGATGTCGGATTTTCAATATCTTTTCTAGTTTACGAGATCTAAACGGGACAGACGGACAGACATTTCACACAAAACTAATAGCGTCTTTTCCCCTTTCGGGGGCCGCTTAAAAACTAACCATTATTTAGAAAGTGGTAATTAATTTATTTTATATAACATAGAAAAAATGAGTTTATTCCTGCAGCATTGAAATATTTGTAGTGATTTGGCGGTTCTTTCTTTTAGATAACCTTTGGACTTGGTGTTGTTGTTTTTTAAGATGTTTTTCTACATTTTATTTGTTTGTTTCTTTCTTTCTTTTCACTGTCAGAAGTTTGTGAAGAAATGAAAACATTGAGATTCTAGCTCCAACCTTCTGCATTTCAGGGAGAGTAGGGTTTGAACTTGGAATCTTCCTGACGACACTCCTAAGCGCCTACCACACGACCATAGAGCCACAAAGTTAGTTAAGAATCACACAATTTTTAAGAAACAATTATATCGATTTGTTTCACACTTTCAGTGGAAAGAATACACTTCGTGAAGACAAATTATGTTCAAATAAGACTTAGCTTAAGTACACAAACTTATTTTTACTATCTTCATACAGATTTTCATATATTGCAGAAAAAACTCAAAATGGCTACTTTTTGGTGTATCCGGTGTACAGAATAATAAAACTGTTGTTTAGCTTTTTTTTTCAAAGGTATTTAATAAATTTGTGTTCACTCTTAAGCCCCCGCGGACTTCAATTCGCTGTCATGACTTAGTTCGTTGCTCATTGGTTTTGTTATGAGCTAGCATCATCAAGTTCTATTCAGCGATCGTTTTATCACAAAAAAAAAACGCCAATAGTTTCTTTTCTTTATTTAATAAACAAGGACTTTTAAAAGCTTGCACTGGTGAATCAGAAGCTAGCGTAACAAGTTTTGTATCGTGATATTTAAATTTGAAAAAAAAAAATTCCTTAATTTATTTATGATGTAGGTAATAATAATAGGCAGTATTTACAGACCACCAAATTCTAGTTTAGAATACATGCAGGAACTATGTAATCCGATTACTACACTTAAAGAGATTATGGGTGATTTCAAGCTACCTGATATAAATTGGAAAACACTAACCATAGATAAACACCAAAACCTTAAGGACATAAATGAGCTTTTCATAGAAACTTTACAAAACCTAAGTTTAGATCAAATCATTGAAAAACCAACTAGATTAGACAACACATTACATCTCTTCTTAACCAACAGACCTGGATTAGTAGTAGGTTATTGTATTATTTCTGGTCTATGAGACCATGATATCATTAAAATACACAGTCAGATAAAAGCAGTAGCCATTACAAAACCCAAAAGAAAGGTTCTTCTCTCGAATAAATGCAATCTAACACAAGACGCTGCGTTAAACTTTCAACAAAAATTCTTATCAGAAAAAGACATTAACCGACCTATGGAGATTCATTAAAAACTATCTTAAAAACATTATAGAAAATCATATACAAACTAATTACATATTAAACAAAAAAATAAATGCTGGTTTAATAATAGATTAAAGAAGCTTTGTAAACAGAAGGAAAACTTATATAGAAAATGTAAAGAAGCTAAGGCAGAAAGAGTTTATAAAAAGAATATAAAAATTCAACACCTAACCCCCCAAAAAAATAAAGCAGACAGTTGCAGAGTGAATACATAAACAATGTATTATCTAAAGATAACAACAAAAACCTGTGGTCATACATTAAGTCTCTTAGAGCATGGAATGGGTTGCCTGAGCTAGCCAGGAAAACCAGTGAACTGGCAGAATTTAGGTCATTGGTTAATATCCATGACTAAATGCATGACACGTAAGACGTAATCATCTTTACTGAAGTAACGTCTGTATCATAAAAGATAAGATATTGGAATTAAATAAATAATAATAATTTACAAATAACTAGTTTAGCTGTGCATAATCTTAAGATGAAGTATCAGTACTTCCCTACAAGATATCTCCTGTTGATGTCTATGTAAGTATCAATACTTCCCTACAAGATATCTCCTGTTGATGTCTATGTAAGTATCAATACTTCCCTACAAGATATCTCCTGTTGATGTCTATGTAAGTATCAATACTTCCCTACAAGATATCTCCTGTTGATGTCTATGTAAGTATCAATACTTCCCTACAAGATATCTCCTGTTGATGTCTATGTAAGTATCAATACTTCCCTACAAGATATCTCCTGTTGATGTCTATGTAAGTATCAATACTTCCCTACAAGATATCTCCTGTTGATGTCTATGTAAGTATCAATACTTCCATACAAGATATCTCCTGTTGATGTCTATGTAAGTATCAATACTTCCCTACAAGATATCTCCTGTTAATGTCTATGTAAGTATCAATACTTCCTTACAAGATATCTCCTGTTGATATCTATGTAAGTATCAATACTTTCCTACAACATATCTCCTGTTGATATCTATGTAAGTATCAATACTTCCCTACAAGATATCTCCTGTTGATGTCTATGTAAGTATAAATACTTCCCTACAAGATATCTCCTGTTGATGTCTATGTAAGTATCAATACTTCCCTACAAGATATCTCCTGTTGATGTCTATGTAAGTATCAATACTTCCCTACAAGATATCTCCTGTTAATGTCTATGTAAGTATCAATACTTCCCTACAAGATATCTCCTGTTGATATCTATGTAAGTATCAATACTTCCCTACAAGATATCTCCTGTTGATATCTATGTAAGTATCAATACTTTCCTACAAGATATCTCCTGTTGATGTCTATGTAAGTATCAATACTTCCCTACAAGATATCTCCTGTTGATGTCTATGTAAGTATCAATACTTCCCTACAAGATATCTCCTGTTGATGTCTATGTAAGTATCAATACTTCCTTACAAGATATCTCCTGTTGATGTCTATGTAAGTATCAATACTTCCCTACAAGATATCTCCTGTTGATGTCTATGTAAGTATCAATACTTCCCTACAAGATATCTCCTGTTGATGTCTATGTAAGTATCAATACTTCCCTACAAGATATCTCCTGTTGATGTCTATGTAAGTATCAATACTTCCCTACAAGATATCTCCTGTTGATGTCTATGTAAGTATCAATACTTCCCTACAAGATATCTCCTGTTGATGTCTATGTAAGTATCAATACTTCCCTACAAGATATCTCCTGTTGATGTCTATGTAAGTATCAATACTTCCCTACAAGATATCTCCTGTTGATGTCTATGTAAGTATCAATACTTCCCTACAAGATATCTCCTGTTGATGTCTATGTAAGTATCAATACTTCCCTACAAGATATCTCCTGTTGATGTCTATGTAAGTATCAATACTTCCCTACAAGATATCTCCTGTTGATGTCTATGTAAGTATCAATACTTCCCTACAAGATATCTCCTGTTGATGTCTATGTAAGTATCAATACTTCCCTACAAGATATCTCCTGTTGATGTCTATGTAAGTATCAATACTTCCCTACAAGATATCTCCTGTTGATGTCTATGTAAGTATCAATACTTCCCTACAAGATATCTCCTGTTGATGTCTATGTAAGTATCAATACTTCCCTACAAGATATCTCCTGTTAATGTCTATGTAAGTATCAATACTTCCCTACAAGATATCTCCTGTTAATGTCTATGTAAGTATCAATACTTCCCTACAAGATATCTCCTGTTGATGTCTATGTAAGTATCAATACTTCCCTACAAGATATCTCCTGTTGATGTCTATGTAAGTATCAATACTTCCCTACAAGATATCTCCTGTTGATGTCTATGCAAGTATAAATACTTCCCTATAAGATATCTCCTGTTGATGTCTATGCAAGTATAAATACTTCCCTATAAGATATCTCCTGTTGATGTCTATGCAAGTATCAATACTTCACTACAAGATATCTTCTGTTGATGTCTATGTAAGTATCAATACTTCCCTACAAGATATCTCCTGTTGATGTCTACGTAAGTATTAATACTTCCCTACAAAATATCTCATGTTGATGTCTATGTAAGTATCAATACTTCCCTACAAGATATCTCCTGTTGATGTCTATGCAAGTATTAATACTTCCCTACAAGATATCTCCTGTTGATGTCTATGTAAGTATCAATACTTCCCTACAAGATATCTCCTGTAAATGTCTACGTAAGTATCAATACTTCCCTACAAGATATCTCCTTTTGATGACTATGTAAGTATCAATACTTCCCTACAAGATATCTCCTGTTGATGTCTATGTAAGTATCAATACTTCCCTACAAGATATCTCCTGTTAATGTCTATGCAAGTATCAATATTTCCCTACAAGATATCTCCTGTTAATGTCTATGCAAGTACCAATACTTCACTACAAGATATCTCCTGTTGATGTCTATGCATGTATCAATACTTCACTTCAAGATATCTTCTGTTGAGGTCTATGTAAGTATCAATACTTTCCTACAAGATATCTCCTGTTGATGTATACGTAAGTATCAATACTTCCCTACAAGATATCTCCTGTTAATGTCTATGCAAGTATCAATACTTCACTACAAGATATCTCCTGTTGATGTCTATGCATGTATCAATACTTATCTTCAAGATATCTTCTGTTGAGGTCTATGTAAGTATCAATACTTTCCTACAAGATATCTCCTGTTGATGTATACGTAAGTATCAATACTTCCCTACAAGATAACTCCTCTTGATGTCTACGTAAGTATCAATACTTCCCTACACGATATCTCCTGTTGATGTCTATGTAAGTATCAATACTTCCCTACAAGACATCTCCTGTTAATGTCTATGTAAGTATCAATACTTCCCTACAAGATATCTCCTGTTAATGTCTATGCAAGTATCAATACTTCACTACAAGATATCTCCTGTTGATGTCTATGCATGTATCAATACTTCCCTTCAAGATATCTTCTGTTGAGGTCTATGTAAGTATCAATACTTTCGTACAAGATATCTCCTGTTGATGTATACGTAAGTATCAATACTTCCCTACAAGATAACTCCTCTTGATGTCTACGTAAGTATCAATTCTTCCCTGCAAGATATCTCCTGTTGATGTCTATGTAAGTATCAATACTTCCCTACAAGACATCTCCTGTTAATGTCTATGTAAGTATCAATACTTCCCAACAAGATATCTCCTGTTGATGTCTATGTAATTATCAATACTTCCCTACAAGATATCTCCTGTTGATGTTTATGTAAGTATCAATACTTCCCTACAAGATATCTCCTGTTGATGTTTATGTAAGTATCAATACTTCCCTACAAGATATCTCCTGTTTATGTCTGTGTAAGTATCAATACTTCCCTACAAGATATCTCCTGTTGATGTCTGTGTAAGTATCAATACTTCCCTACAAGATATCTCCTGTTGATGTCTGTGTAAGTATCAATACTTCCCTACAACATATCTCCTGTTGATGTCTATGTAAGTATCAATACTTCACTACAACATATCTCCTGTTGATGTCTATGTAAGTATCAATACTTCCCTACAAGATATCTCCTGTTGATGTCTATGTAAGTATCAATACTTCCATACAAGATATCTCCTGTTGATGTCTATGTAAGTATCAATACTTCCCTACAAGATATCTCCTGTTGATGTCTATTTAAGTATCAATACTTCCCTACAAGATATCTCCTGTTGATGTCTATGTAAGTATCAATACTTCCCTACAAGATATCTCCTGTTGATATCTATGTAAGTATTAATACTTCCATACAAGATATCTCCTGTTGATGTCTATGTAAGTATCAATACTTCCCTACAAGATATCTCCTGTTGATGTCTATGTAAGTATCAATACTTCCATACAAGATATCTCCTGTTGATGTCTATGTGATATTTCCTATTGATGTCTATGTGATATCTCCTGTTGATGTCTATGTGATATCTCCTGTTGATGTCTATGTGATATCTCCTGTTGATGTCTATGTGATATCTCCTGTTGATGTCTATGTGATATCTCCTGTTGATGTCTATGTGATATCTCCTGTTGATGTCTATGTGATATCTACTGTCAATGTCTATGTGATATCTCCTGTTGATGTCTATGTGATATATCCTGTTGATGTCTATGTGATATCTCCTTTCTACTTCTGTTCGTTTTTAGTTTGTTTGTTTCACTTCTTATCAACAAAAAAAAAAACCAGAGTGTGCGGAAGTATCCATTGTTGTTCCGTTGAGTAGTCAATGACAGCCTGTGAGTTCAGATTTGACCATTGTAATACTGTCAAGTGATGTCCTGTTTTTCTTCCCAGACTCCCCAAGGAAACGGAAATATTGCGAAACTTTTCACCATACGACGAGAATTAGCTGACGGGGGGAGTTGGGCGGAGGGATTTGAAAAGGTTAGAGGTCGCGCGCGGATGAGAACGTCTCTAAGACATCCGGAACTTTTTTTTTTTTTGTTTTAACTTCTTATTATGTGTGTCTGCGAGTCTGTTCGGCTGACGTATACATCAGACTATGAATTGAGTTACAAAACTTTACGAAAAATCAGAGGCTGGTTTGTGAGTTGTCCACTGGGAAATAGATCAGGTCAGTCTGTAGTGACGTTCTAAAGTCTGCATTTAGATTGGGGCAAGATTTGCTGTACACACGTTGTGGCAGCTGTAATCGTGAAGCAAGTGCCCCCCAAAGGCGGCATCATCCAGGTGGGAATATTTATGGGAAAGTGGAGTGAAGAGAGGAACAATGCTGGCGCCCTGCGTACTCTTTCTCTACTCCACAGAATCATAAATGTGTAACATTTTTACAAAATAGTGAAAAAGAAATTGCATTTAAATCATAATTATAGACATGGTTCGTCTCCTGCTTGAAGAGCTTCAAAACACTTCTGAGCTGGCAATTTATCTGCAGATCTAAACTATTTGATGGGATAGAAGAACACATTCGAGATTTTCATGATAAACTTCTAAGTGGTTTTTTTTTTGTTGTTGTTGTTTTTCATCTTTTTAACCAAATAAAATACACGAACAGAAATAATAAGCAAAATAAGTGTCAGGACACGACCTTGTCTTACCCCATTTTGATACTTCAAATGGCTCTGATGGTCCTCCATTCTCCTGGACACGAGCCTTCGTGCCATCATGAAATAGTCTCACCATGGATTTGAATTTATGTTGACATCCATACTTTGACATGATCTTCCAGAGTCTTTAACTGCTAACAGAGTCGTATGCTTTTGTTAGGTCAACATATCTTGAGAAGAGGTCAGCATTTTGTTCTTGGCATTTTTTTTTCTGGAGCTGCCTTGCCGTAAAGATCGCGCCAATGGTTCCACGCTCCTTTCTGAATCCAAATTGGCTTTCTGGTAGTCGACAATCTTCTAGATCAGTGTTTCCCAAACTGCGTTCCGCAAGGCCTGCATAGATGTTCAACGAACCACTGGGATAATTAACGAGTAGGCCACCACCTAAATTAATCTCTCTAAAAAAATTAACAAAACGTTCCGCTAAATACTCAGAATGTGCGAGGTGTTTCGTTAAGGAAATGGTTTGGGAAACACTGTTCTAGATGATGTATGAGCCGATGTAATAGAATAAGTGCGAGGATTTAGCTTGATAAAATTGTCATCTAACATTACTGGGGAAAGTACATTTTTGTGTCATTGTGCTGACCACATTATGTCCAAGTTATTTGTTGGCTACAAAACAAGACGCGCTTTACATCGTCAGGCCCTCAAAGTTCTCAATCTATAAAATAGAGAGCTAAGTCTTTACTAGCAACTCAATAGTCTTTCTTTTATATTGTCTTCATTCTTTTCACTTTTTTTTATTTTATTTTTTAATGCTGTTGCATCGCTTCTGTGTCTAAAAAGAAAACCAGATAGAAAGCCATTGATTTCTAAGATTGGGCCACGTACACAGCGGAAGCCAAAACACAAAAAAAAATTAGATTTAAATTTCATTGACAACCCCAACTGCATTGTCAGGCCAGGCCAAAATAAAAGGTGAAAAAAAAAATTGATAATCAAGTCTGTAATATTGAGACCACGTTCTGCTCTGTTCGCTGTTCATGTTGTTACGTTGTATGATGGTAGCCTCGACTTTGACATCTGCTTTTTCTATGCATGTATTGAAGCCAAAATGAAAGGTCATAGTATTCCATACCATGCAATGTTGATAAACTTTTCCAGCATGAATCAAAGTCCTACTACAAACGACCACAAAGCACTAAAGCCTATATACGGAATAGAAAACAATTTGTATTAGAACAGGTTATTACGGAATGGGAATGCCAGTGTACCTTAGAAAGCACAGACCTAAATATGCATGTGTTCACAGACTATAATATCATTATCAGTGCCGGATTTGAGTAAGTGGAGGACGGGCCGGATATGTTGCTGAGTTATCTACACAGTATAAATATAGAAAGATATACGAAATTGCATTTATTAAAAAAAAAATATAGTATTTATTTTTTATATATTTAATATTTATATTTTGTTAGAAATAGTAGGTATTTGAAATATAGAGGCCTCCTTTAAGAGAGTCTCTGTGCGGCTACAGTTTAACACCGATGCTTATATTCAATTTAGTATGAGTATTCTCTATGGTAGAAAAAAATGAAAGCTGTACAAATGCAAGAAACACAACTTTAAAATTCCATCTCAAAATATGAAACCCCCGCACATAAATCTTAAGTAACCCCCCAGTAGAGACGCCGTGTTCTGATTCTCATGATAATCTTCAACTTTCACTTGATAAATACCAAATTATTTCTACAATAATCCAATAGTGAATTTCTACGTAAACTTTGCTAAATTTTCTTGAGAAGTTATTTTTTGTCGTACTAAACAAAAGGATGGGAAGCGTGGTCGAGAGGCTAACAACGCAGGACTGTACGCTTGAACTTGGCTTGTCTTGGCTACCTATAAAGGGGACTCGAGGTTCGACACCCGCCTAAAGGCAGCACAGCAAACCTTCTCCCAGATACCCCTTTCCCCCAATGGTCTACAAATAAGATTAGACCATAGCGCTCTGAGCATGTTTTAATCATGAAAGTAGCGCTATATAAAAGCTATAATTATAATTATTATTATTTTAATACAATTAAATGATTTTCTCAAAACTCTCGGTTATTAACATAGTTTTATTTTCAAAAATGTAAGAAACAACATCTACCAAAGCCGCTTCTGTTGTAATGAAAGTAATCTTCCCGGACAAGGTCTTTTTTTATAAGAAAGAGAGAGAGGGAGAGAAAGTGAGAGAAAGAGAGAGAAAAAAGATAGATAGATAGATAGATAGATAGATAGATAGACGGATAGATAGATCGATAGATAGATAGATAGATAGATAGATAGATAGATAGATAGATAGATAGATAGATAGATAGATAGATAGATAGATAGATAGATAGATAGATAGATAGATAGACAGACAGACAGACCGACTGACTGAGACAATGAGAGATAGATTTATACAGTAAGATACTGGGGAAGAGAACAAGAACGGGAGATTAAGAGATGGAAAGAGAGGAGAGAAAAAAAGCGAGAAGTTTAAGGGAGGGTGATAAAGTTGGAGTGTGGCACTACGGAGGAAAAAAGAAACAGCAGTATTTTGTCTCCTGATTCCAGGTCCACAAGTTTGTCAACTGTCAAGATGTGTGTCTATGTATGTATGCGTGTCCGTGTCTTTGCGTGTGTTTGTTAAAGTCTAGTCTAAATATCTCTTGCTTTAATCAGACCTTTTTTTTTAGCGGAAAAGACGCTATTAGTTTTGCGTGGAATGTCTGTCCGTCCGTCTGTCAGCCCGTCCCGTTTAGATCTTGTAAACTAGAAAAGATAGTGAAAATCCGACATGATATTTTAGACCATTGAAAGTTCTGATGCAAAGGCTACTTTTTTCTTTTCTGAAAGCGAAAAATCAAATTTTTTAAATCACTTATGCAAGCAGTTTTTTCATAAAAATACACCACTTTAACAACTATTCACTATTAATAGTAACAAATACGAGAGGCCCTTTAGTAGGGGTGGAAACTACTTACTATATTCTTAACACATTTATGCAATCGATTTTAGATTTTTTATTTAAAAAAATTTTTTTTTACATTTGTATTGCTAAGTTAAGTCAGTTCTGTCATACTAACTACTACATTTTTTTTTTATGGGAAATGATTTTTTTTTCTTGATGCTTTGAATAAGAGATTGACCCTTTAAAAACAATTAGATCAATTAGATATTCATTATAAGACATCAGTTAGGACAGGTTCACATCTAACTCCACATGAAGTTTCACATATCCTTTGGTCTGCTGAACCACTTGGGCACCACACACGATCTTTCTTCATTCTTCTCTGTCATTTGTCTTTCATAGAATTTCATTCTGATAGTCTTTCAGAAAATATTGAAACCTGCCTTTTTTACCCGCCTGGGTGGACCACTTCGGGGGCAGATTTTGAGTTTGTGTTTCCAAACAAACTGTCATCGTAACATTGTGTTTTGTTCGGATTTTGTAGATTCCGTTTCTGTCAATAATATAATAAGTTCACCATTTACATTCTCCACCTAGTTTCGACTTTTTTCACACTGGGCTAGCACCACCTCACACCACTCTTATATTTTACCAATGGTCGACACACTCAGCAAGACTAAAAAAGTCAATACGAGTTCTGGATGTGTCTGTGTGTGTGTTTAAATAAATAGATCTAGATTACGAGATAGTTTGTTTCGTTCGGTTCAGAATGTATCATTAAAACTTAGCAAAACATTAAAAATATACTTTTAAAAACAAAGCTTATCTAAAGGGGAAAACTCCATATTTACATTCATATACCTAAATATTGTAAGATTTATTTCCCTTTTCGATATCAAACACAATGAATTAATTACCACCATTCAATTAACTAGTTGATACATGTTTTACTTGATTCATGTGTTGTCATTGACAATAAGTAATTTTGCCAAGTTTCAAGTTCACCCGAGAATGAGAAGTGGGAGAAATAATCACAATTTGTACAGACGAAACTTAATAGGATGAAAGCTAAATGATATGTTGTTATCTTTGAAATTTGCAAACATTTTAGAAGGCCATACTCAATGAACAACATACTTTAAAACAATAGAACCATCAAAAGTATTATTTTAAAATATGCGTATGAAGATTATATTATAATCTAGAGCACTTTGTTTCGTAGTGTAATGTTTTGGATGCTCATTCGGTACGTCAGGGGTTGTTCGAACTCTGGGCTATTGTGAAAGAAGACTAAAGCACATCTAACACGACATGGCGGCATGCTAATTAAATGCATTAAAGCCTGAAATGCTAATAAACGAATAACATGTATGGATGGATATTACAATATTTTTTATATTACGGAAAGCCCAAACTATATATGTAAAGTTCGTAAAGCTGAACTATAACATGAAAGTAAACAATACAAAATTCAAATAGACCAAATGAAGCAGTGGACGGCAATACATACATGATGGTGGTGTGTTTTTTTTTTCGTCTTTATATTTCGAAATTCTCCCCCAGTATTACTCTTCTCGTTTGTTTGTTTGTTTGTTTGTTTGTTTTTTCGTTGCATTGTATCGCTCCCCATATTTTTTTGTATATCTTTCCCGTCATTTTCTCCCTTCCTGTATGTAATTACTTGAGAAGCTAAAATATATCTTGAAAAAAAAAGAAAAAAATCAAACAGTAAGCAAGGGCAGATAACTACCTATACTAATAAGCCACGAAATCTGAAAATGATCATTAGTGTTTGTAGGAGAATGAAGATAATAAACGTGTTGATAGAATTTAAAAGTAATGTAAACATTCAAGTGCCCTGGTGTAAGCCAACTCACCCCGCCCCCAAAGAAAAAAAGAAAGGCCCACAATTTTAGGGTATTTATAGTACCTATATGTCAATGGGATTGTACAAATGATTGTAGCCCTAGACACTTCGTACAACTTTACTTCATATAGAAACATGAACAGCAGGTTGGAAAGATGTGAAACACAAAACTCACGTAGGTAAAAAGACAGGCTTCAATAATTTCGGCATGAATATCAGAAGCTTGGAACTGCCAAGTATCAACAACCCCGCAACCCTAATATCATCAATACAAAATGAAGAGAGATGTACCAATCTAAAGAGAAGCCACTACTAGTTGTTTTGTCAGGCCGACTGACGACATGGTACCACAGGGTACGGAGACCCATTAAAGGGAAACTAGGATGGTTTTGACAATTTTTGATATACTATGTGTTTTGATTTACAGATAATGAATATATTCTTCTTTTTTTTTTTATTTGCAATAATAACTTAGTATTTGATGTTTTTCCGACGTAATTTTCCTGCGCATCCAAAACAGTCAGACTTTCACCGGGTTTCTATGTGACGTCACAAAGGTGTTTTAATCTATTGACTTATTGTATAACAGGAGACCTAAAGCAAAGTTTACATTCTCATAAAAGAAATATATCTTGGTCTATGCAGTTAGATCTAGGATCTTGTCAGCAAAGAAAAAATGCGTATTCAAAGTAGATTTACATGCTTGACTAAATCTCGGCAATGTGTATTTTCTCGCCAGACTACTCAACACACAGTTTTCTTGTCATGACCGACTTCACGTAGTCTCGACTAGCCTTATACTGACCAGCTTGTTCGAATCATTCAGACACACGATCTATTTACTTCTTGGGACAGGGAGAGGCTTAGATGAAAATGTTACTTTTTTTTCTCGAGTTGATTATCCTAATGCTTTTGGATCTATCTATACATGTTTATATATATAACTGTACCATAGCTCTGGACTAGGCCGTCACTAAGCCTAACAGCTACTGTAAGAATGAAGCGATACGATTGGTTAAATCAAGTTTCTCTTTCAGTATTGTTGAGGGAAGTGACGCATGAAATAACTTAAAACAAAATCTCAAGGAATCCCGTTTTTTTTAGATGTCAAGAATTTACTGACTAATTTATTAAATATAAAATTTTCTAAGCATTTAAATAAAAAATGATATAATGTTTACTATTACAACTTTTTACGCAGAATTTAAATATGTCAATAACTCAAATTTGAAAAACTATCGGAGTTTCCCTTTAATGTTATTTTTTTATTGAAAATATGCATAAGTATTCAAGGATCTGATGTCTGGAGCAGAGGCGTAGTGAGGGAGGGCAAGGGCGACACGATATCCCAGGCACTACACTTTGGGGGGGGGGGGGGGCGCCACACACAGAAAGGCGCCAATATTGTAAATAGTACATAGTCACGTCATTACAAAAGTGAAACTGGACAAATGATGTTATTAAATGATTATCTAATTGGTGGTTTTGTAAAGGAGAAATCTCTCATTCAAGGGAGAAACTTTTGCCTTTTGGTTATATAGCGCAAAGTGTGTGTATCATGGTACTTTACTGTAATAAGTGGACAAGCTGATTATGTTTTGTTACATTCAAATACGCTCGACTTATTTCAATGGTAAATGTATTCTTTCTAATTAAAAACAAAAGTAAACATTTTATTTAAACTGAGCAGAGAATAAAACAAAATGCACTGAATTTATAATATGACATTATTTAAATAAAAACAGACACACACAAAAACAAAAACATATCTTCTAATGCACATAGTGGAGTAGAACTCTTTCAGAAAATATTGAACGATTGCTACAAATTTTAATGTTTGTTGAATGTTTTGTTGACTAGGACAACTTGTATCAAAGTAAGTCTTAGTCAAATAAATACCGGTAAGTTTCTATGTTGACAATGAACAAACCAAACAAGAAAAAAAGGTTTAAAAATACATATAAAAAAAAAGGTTTATACGAAGTGCTATTGTATCAATTTTTTTGGATAAGTCATGTAATTATATGTGTAATTCATCAGACCAACAACAATAGATCTGTGCGATTAGAAATAATTTTATCAATGTTTTTGGTTAAGCGCTATTTCATGCTTTTAGCTCTCTGAATAAGCTATCACTTATCACATCCTCTCACTTATCATTTATCCTCTCACTTATCACTTATCCTCTCTCTCATTTATCACTTATCCTCTCACTTATCACTTATCCTCTCACTTATCTAAATCAGTCGGGAAAATTGGGGAAGGGTGGAGAGGTTGAAAACAAAATTCGGTTTAATCCGAGATTTGGTATCGGAGAAATAACGTGTACAAACTTTTTACTAGACAGACAGACAGACAGACATACGTGGTGAATTTATTTAAGATTTTAAAATGGATTTGTATTTTCTGTAACCAAACCAGAAGTACTGCGCGTTACTATTACGTTCAACATCTTATCAATTATTGGCGTGCCCTAAATAGAGAATAGATCTCCGTAAACTACTGGTATGTCTTCAATAGTCATAATATTTCTGTCTTTTAAACTAATTATCTAGCCATAGTCTGTATGTAGACATTGTACGTTGTTTTCATGTTTTTTCCAGACTTCTCGACCATGTATATATATTGATTAGAGCTAATATATGGATTATGACATGCACCTTAATCTTTGTGTTATTCTGTGTATTTTATAATGTCATGGTGTATTTGTCATTTATCTGACTACATAAAACATCAAACCATAATCTTCAAATACAAAAACAAAGTAAAATACTTATAACACACAAAGATAAAGGCACATTCCTTGTTCCATATGCTAGGACAAAATAGTACAAATGCTTATTCTTTCCTAGTGCTATTAGAGTCAGCCAGGAAAAACCAATGACTTGGCAGAATTTAAGTCATTGATCCACATGCATAACTAGATTGATCTAGAAAAACGCGTAGAACCTAATCATCTTCTATTCCGAAGTAACGTCTGTATTTTATAAGAAAAGCTGTTCATGTACTGTACATGCAATTACACTCACACATTCAACTTAGCCGAAAGAAAATGCGGACATAACCTTTTTGACTCAACGATTGACCAACTCACAAGCCAAACACAAAAATGTAGATAAAACAGAAAGCAGGAAAGCATCAAAATGTCAAACTATCGAGATGTAGCGATGGCTCCTTGCTTGATTTTCCATTTATATATGTAGTTCAAAGAGCAGCCAAAAAATACATTAAGAGATAAACATCTAATGTATATCATCAATTAGACGATTTATAAGGTCTGTTTTCATTTTCTATTACCACTAGCAGGATATGACACGCGGCCTGCGGGCTTTAATTTGGGTATTTCTGATCTACTGGATTCAATTTAGATCTGTGTCAAAATGAAGAATGTTCCCTTCACACTTTTTAATTTTGCGACGAAAATAAAAGTAGAGTACGAAAATGGGTTTACCCGTTCAGCCGATATAATCATATCCAATATAAATTTCTGTGAAAACGGGTTTACCCGATTTTTTAAAAGTTTCCTTATTTAATAGAGATACAGTTAGGTACACTTTTGTATATTTTAGGGCCCTCCGGTTGTGGCAGGGGCATTAAATATACACTATTGTCTGCGCCATAATCTCAGCAACTTTTATGCCAAGTTTTATCAAGATTGATCAAACGGTTCTGATTTTTATTCGGGACATACTTGCATACATACATACATACATACTCCTTACTTTCTGCTTTATATATTAGATTATAGATATCATAATAATAAAGAATAATGTTACGACATATCAAAAATGTGCAATATGCGTGGGTGCATGAAGCCATAATTACAAGTCCAAGGTAAGAAATTAGTTCCTGAAATAATTGATAAGAAATGACAGATGCGTGTAGGGAAATAATGTCAGACGTCACTTAACAGGTGTGAATAGAAGATGTGAGTGGTTATGGAGATGATATTACTCACGTGCGTGACGTCATAAAGTGCAGATGGTCCCTAGCGATGACTTTCCAATGAAGCGCTCACTAGTCCACACAACACAACAGAATCAAGTCTGCTAAATCCACAGCACGACGCGAGGCAAAGATGGCGGCACAGTTGCCGTCTGCGACGCTTTAACTGATCACTGGACGTGTTCGTCTGTTCGTTTGTTTGTTTATTTTGTTTTAAAATTTACGTCCGTAATTCACGTCTGCTTGGGGTTTTTTTTTTGTTTGTTTTTTTTTTTTTTTTCCTCGTCTGCAATTCTTGTTTTGTAATGAAGATTTTTCTCGTTCTACTAACAACATGGCGCTTTTTGGCGGGATCAGATACAGAGTTCGTCATTTTAGTCCATGATCTTTTTTTTTGTTTCATACAGTTCCAATTACAATACAATGACATTAGTTCCTGGTCAGCTGCTGCGGCAGAGGTCGTCAGGAAATGAAAAAAAAAATGAATATACATTAATACTTCGAAAAATTTTTTTTTTTACATTTGAACTTTCTTCATATACAAAGAAAAAGAAGTTTATAGTAACAAAAATATCACTCAAGTAAATAAAGAGGAAATTAGTAAAAGAAAACTATTTTTTCTTACGGGCGTGGTGTCATAAAATGCAAACCATACTCAGTGTTAACCTCTCTAGAGTAAAACTCCACAGAATCGTAACTACTACATTCACCCTATGCTACAGGTGTCAGCGACTTTTAAAACAGTCACTTGACTAGTTTGTTTATATGTATATTTCTTGTTATTCTTGCCCTGGATGTGGCAAAATATCTAGGTCACAGCGTGGACTGCTTTGCCACGGGAAATACTGTTGAGAATATACTAAACTTAAACCAATTTGAGAATCTTCTAGAATGTAGTTTTAAAAGTGAATTCTAGCGTGCCAAGGTGTACAACCAAACAACATGACAGATTACCTCAACTCAAGACACAACTCAATTAGGCTAGGGCAAACCATAGGAGAACAAGCAGAAAAAATGCAAACCATACTCAGTGTTAACCTCTCTAGAGTAAAACTCCACAGAATCGTAACTACTACATTCACCCTATGCTACAGGTGTCAGCGACTTTTAAAACAGTCACTTGACTAGTTTGTTTATATGTATATTTCTTGTTATTCTTGCCCTGGATGTGGCAAAATATCTAGGTCACAGCGTGGACTGCTTTGCCACGGGAAATACTGTTGAGAATATACTAAACTTAAACCAATTTGAGAATCTTCTAGAATGTAGTTTTAAAAGTGAATTCTAGCGTGCCAAGGTGTACAACCAAACAACATGACAGATTACCTCAACTCAAGACACAACTCAATTAGGCTAGGGCAAACCATAGGAGAACAAGCAGAAAAAATGCAAACCATACTCAGTGTTAACCTCTCTAGAGTAAAACTCCACAGAATCGTAACTACTACATTCACCCTATGCTACAGGTGTCAGCGACTTTTAAAACAGTCACTTGACTAGTTTGTTTATATGTATATTTCTTGTTATTCTTGCCCTGGATGTGGCAAAATATCTAGGTCACAGCGTGGACTGCTTTGCCACGGGAAATACTGTTGAGAATATACTAAACTTAAACCAATTTGAGAATCTTCTAGAATGTAGTTTTAAAAGTGAATTCTAGCGTGCCAAGGTGTACAACCAAACAACATGACAGATTACCTCAACTCAAGACACAACTCAATTAGGCTAGGGCAAACCATAGGAGAACAAGCAGAAAAAAAAAAAACAACCTTTTATAAGTAACAAAAGGTTATCTAATGGGGAAAAACTTCGCCCTTAAAGCTATATCAATAATGTACAAGTTGTTTCCCTTATTCGTTATCAAACAAAAATAATTAATTACCAATAATTAATTGAGTAATTGGGTAGGCTTTTTTTTTTTATATTGATTTATGTTTTGTTAGTTACAGTAAATAATTGTTTAAAGTATTAACTTAATCAAAGAATACGTGAGGGAGAAATAGCGTTAACAATTATTTAAGGGGACTAAACACAACAAATTTAGTCATATGTGTGAATACTGAAGGATTAATTACCCTTTTGTTGGTGTCAAACAAAATAGTTAATTACCAGTAATTAATTCCTAATTTGCTATTTTTATTTAATTGATTCATGTCTTGTCTATGTATATGAATAATTCTGCGAAGTTTCAACTTAATCCGAGAAAAGATAAGTGAAATGTGGTCAAGAGGCTAAATACGCCTGAACTTTGTTTGGCTTGGCTACATATGAAGGGGGCTCGAGGTTCGACACCAGGCATCACGAAAAACCTTCTCCCAGATAACCCCTCCCCCCACCCCGCAATGATCCACAACTGAGATTGGACCATAGCGCTCTGTGCATGCAATAAGCATGAAAGTAGCGCTATATAAAAGCTATAATTAATATTATTGTTATTATGGGTGTGTGAGAAACAACGTGTTAACACTTTTTACCAGTCAGTCAGACAGACAGACAGATAGACAGACAGTGATTTGATACAAGCTTTGTAAAAAAAAAGAATAGGTTCTCATGACTAATTAATATAACCATTTGACAAAAGTAACTTCGTTTGATAAGACACTAAAGTTAAAGACACCCCAGGCAGCATAAGTAGAGCAGCAAACGACGGCTGCATGGCCGCGCGGTATGCGCGCTGGACTGTCGTTCTGTCGTCTCGATGGTCCAGGGTCAATATCCAGCCCGCTGCCATTCTCCGTCGTCCTGCGGAAGGTTAGGACTAGCATTTAGATTATCTTCAACACTGAAGGAACTTTCAAAGCATGCAAAATATTTTACAAACAAGCGTTCGTGGTATGTAGACTTTAATAGCATGATGGTGCCTCCTATACATAATGACCTTTATACATCGTGTAAGATATTAGTACGTTATTTAGAAATTATTATTTTTTTATTTTTAGGGCCCCTCGGTTGTCGGATAGACAGTATACACTACGGTCTCCGCCATGATCTAAAGAACATTTATGCCAAGCTTTATCATGATGTGTCAAACGGTTTTGATTTCAATGTGGGGCATTCATACATACATACACCTTACATCAAATTATATATTTTAGATTTCTGTTGTTGGATATTTGTCTAAAGGTAATATATAAGAATCAGCACAAGTAAATAGCCTTTGACATACTACACGTATACATAGAGGTAATTAAAAATATTTTGTTGGTTATCGAAAAGGGAAATGAATATCACAGTATTGCGTGTGTTGATTTATTTCCCTTATGTACGATGTCTTGTATGTATTTTTTTTATTTAATAATTTGCTTGTTACTTTTTGAAATCTGAAAGTGACAAAGAGACAGGCGGATTGACGACCAGGCAACGCAAAACCATTAACAAAGTTTCCCTAAGGAGGCCTCAACAAAAAAAAAGTTCATTCTCACATCGAAATTAGACATCATTACCATGATTCCTGTTTCGATTTTTTTTGTGTCCCGTTTCTTCACCACTGTCTGCTCAATCCTAATTTCCCTTTTTAACCAAATAAATGAGTCTGTCTATTCTTTGATGCTTGGTATTAATAAAAAAAAGACCTGGGCTGACTTGCTATATAGACCCAGATAGTTTTTGAAAAGATTCCTCGTGTACAACTGTATTGCAAAGATGATATCATGGACAAATAATGTTCCCTAAAATGACTTTGATGTGTTGCCTTCTTTAAAACTGATGGATCTATCACGTGTTTTGTGTATAGATTTCGAGTCAATTTTGGTTTTCTCTTTATGTTAAAATTATTTTGTCCAAAGTTAGCTGCTGTTCATTTGTTGTTTTTTTCCTACAACGAAATCTTAGAATATTATGCCAACTGGGTAAATTGTGGCTGTAAATAGATAAATTAGAAAGTTGTCAGTGAATATTTAGATATTTAGACTGGGTTTTTTATTATGGCAAATGATCTAAAGGTCATTTGTTTCTATGGCCCACGGTTAACGAGTGTGCCATGTGACCAGTATAACGACTATCCGCATTTAATCTCAGGTACCTATTAGAGCTGGTTGGACTCAGTGGCGCCCTAAATTTAAAAAAAATCCCAGTCTTCACTAGGATTCAAACTCAGGACCCTTTGGTTCGGAAACCAAAGCTCTTTGCCAATCATCCAGCGCGCCTGTAAAAATTCCGAAATTCAAAATTTCAGTTTTTCACCGAGATTCGAACACAGAACCCTATATTTGGAAACCAAGTGCTTAGTCACTCAGCCGCCGCGCCCCCTCTTAAGATTAAGGGACGCTAATCTCGTCGGTTTGCGACAAAGCGGGAAGATTTTATTTTTTTAACTTTGCATCGAAATTGGGCAGTGGGGACCAATAGCTTGTCGCCGATTCGTACAGACATGTGACGTGGCTCCGCTGCCCACAGGTTGCGACGTTGCAAGTCAGTGTTGTTGTAGGTGGAGCGCCTTCTCAATGTCAATAGTTTTATTCAATGGGTCCCATCCCTTTGTGGTCTGGTCAGTCATCAGAGGCCTGACTTTTAAGCGAAGTCCGTGGTGGAAACGAGCACCATACCGTGGTGCACCGTGCACTCTCGCGAGTGTTCGATCCCTAGCCGACACCCGTTCGTCGACACTTTGGATCGACAGTTGAGACGCTTCCGACAAGGGCCGAGAACTTCATAAGCAGTTGGGTACATCCAGACCGAAAGGACGCATGATGGGAGCTCTGCCGTGCGGAACAGGCCGTCCTAGCCCAGCTCTGAGTCGGACACTGTTCGATTGTCGCGTACTTTGGACGGTTTAGGGAGAACTACGACACACGGTGCCGCCATTGCGTCGAGGACAATGAAACAGTGAACCACATTCTTTATGAATGCCGAGCTCTGCATGAGGGACGATTGGGACAAGGAAATGAGAGAGAGAGAGAGAACTGGTCCATGTGTGGCAAAAGGTCTGTCCTTTTACGGGATAAGGTGACCTTAAAAACTCACTGCCCGCTTCCTCTTCCGTGATCTAAGGGAGTAACTCTCAGTATGGTTCGCTACCAAAAGGGTTTCTGATTCGGTCAGTGTTCAGGTGTTTTATAACGATCGGTCTCGGTTCAGTACATATATCTGGCAGTCAACAATTGTAAGGGAATCTCGGACTTTGGACAACTCCCGAATTTAAAAGGAATGATGGCCACAATGAGGAATGGAAGTGAAATCTCCGCCTCATTAAGTTATCTTAACGTTAGCAGGAAATAGTGATTAGATCAATAATAACATATAGAAAACTATAAATGCGTCAATTTAAAATAATTCTAAGATGAATAGTCAATTTCAGGACAAGTAGAAAATCAGTGCATTTTACAGATACCTAGAAATCGATTATCAAAGACTTTTTCAGCGATCTACGATTAACTAGGTCATATCTAGGTCATATCTAGGTCATAACTAGGTCATATCTGGGTCATATCTAGGTCATAACTAGGTCATATCTAGGTCATAACTAGGTCATATCTAGGTCATAACTAGGTCATATCTAAGCGACCAATCGTCTTTCGTTTCCTCTTAAAAGCAGACATGTAAACTGAACAAGTTCTAATATCCCAGCAACCTCTACTGGACTCTACTTAAGATCTTTTCTGGAACCAGCTTCTGACAACTTAAGAAAAAAAAACTGCTTGCAACATCTGCATGCAAATGAGCAGGGGTCATTAGAATGCAATTATTTTATCTTTTTTTTTTTTATTTAAGGTCGACGCGTGAGCTTTTGCTTTTATTTTCGTCGTGATTGAGAATCGATTACCAAAAGTCCAAATCAGAATTGAACTGAGGTTTGGTGACCTTTGAAGTGGATATCTCTTAGCAAACGCCTTTCCTTCAAACATAAAGAGTTAAGAGATATCACATCTTCTACCATCCATTATCGGCTGGGTGGTGAAGTAATATTAAACGTTTGGTGGCTCTTTAAATCCAGGAGGATGGCATTTAAAATTCAGAACTATAGCTTACTTGACTCAATTCAGTACCCAGGGTCAATTATCACAAGAGATGGGGGATCAATAAAAGAGATATAAACCCGTTTAAGCTTGGCATCCGACGTCATGAGCAAACTAAATAAGTCAGCTTCCAGATAAAATTTAAACTGTTATTCATCGTGCCTCCTATTCTGTTTGACTGCCCCAGACTTGCTGATCTCCGTCTCGACAGGTCTGGGAAACCCAAAATTTCTCGACCTGTATGGTGACGTGTATGCACTACGCAACACAGCAGGTTTTCTGTCCAGATCTTTAACAAGAGAGGATTTGAGCCTCTCAAGCCCTCTCTCAAATAGAGTTTGATGATGATGATTCTTCGTTAGAATTCCACTTGCTCTTATATGGTTGTGGAGGTTGAACACTGCACGCTGAGGATGAGGCTGAAACAGGAATTCCAGACTTTGAGAGAAAATGCTACAGAAAAATGTTGAATATCAGATACCAGGAAAAGAAGACAATTGACTTTGTATTTTTACAAGTCAACACTCTGGCTTGTGAAATGGAGGAACTTAACACAGTGAGCTGACGAAAGCTGAGCTGGTTTGGTCAAATTGTAAGACATGACTCACTATTAAAAGTCATCCTTCAAGATACAGAGGAGGAAGCTTGAATTCGTCCAAAGAAAACCTGTCTGGACAACATAAAAGAATGGACAGGCCTCTCTCTTGATATCCTGCTGCAGACCGGAAAAATGGGAAGGAATTTGATTACTACAGCAGCCCAACGACGAAAGTCTATGTGCAGACAAGATGAGACAACTTAGTTTTGTTTCTGCCTACATTTCTAAGAAGACTAGAATAAGAATATTTAATGTCAAGGTCGTCCTACTCAATTTGTCTGAAACGTGGAGCACTGTGGAGGTAACACCACACAAAACTGTCACAGATGTTTTACAAAATATCTTGAGAATACAGGGGAAGACTATTGTCACAAATAAATATGTGTATGTGTGTATAATCTTATTTTCTTTCTATATTATATTTGTCAGTCGAACGTATGCGCGAATAACTGGAAGTGTGTTAGTTTTGTAGACAAGGACAAAGACCAATGAGTGCTATATGCCATGAGAAATAATACTGTAATGTGTAAGTGATGGCAAAGTTATTGTGAAAATTCAGAGGCGTAGCTAGGGTAGGGGGGTAGGGAGGGGGAATTTGAAAATCATCCCGGCCCCCAACTTGAGAAGGGGACCCCTAATGAGTGTTTTCACATTGAATATTACATATTACGCAAAATGCAAGGGACTCCCAAAGAGGTCAAAACCCCCGGGCCTCAAAACGATGCCAAATTAATAGCTACGCCATTGTGTACAGCTGCACAGCCGAATCGGGGGGACACAAGAGACGAGTAGTAAGAAGCTAGTGTACTTTTAGTCAATTAAAAGATTACAACAATGTAGAAAACACCAAACTTTGGAAGACTGGCGGACAGAAAAAAAAAATATAGATGTGCAGATCTTAGAAAGAAAAAAAAAGATAGATGGGTCACACCCAAAGAACTAATGCTAGCAACAGAGCTAGACTGACCAGGCCACAAGACAGAGAGGAAGGCCAAAATAAAGGTAGCGACGCAGTTTATTAGAGCCAGTGGAGAGAATAAGAAATGGAAGCAATTCAAAGAATAGCGAGAGACTGTCTGGTGTGTTTTTACTGAAGCCCTTTTCCACCAGGAACACAAAGGACTGATAAGGAGGATTAATCTGTGCTGCTTAAGCATCTATAGTCTATATAGGGTAAAGTTATATTACAGATTGTTAAATTTGGTAAAAAAAAAAAAAAAAAAAAATATTAAACGGTTCAAACCCTTAATGCTAAGCTGTAGTGTCTGTCCATCTCGGGGACGTGACTTGATAACAAGGTGATCGCGAAAGAGGCCTTTTGTAAGGGCACAATAACTCAGTTGTAGGGCCTGTAGTGACCTAATAAAATACTACAGGAAGACATGTCTTGATGCTAGGCATTATTGAACAAGAATGACAAAACAGTTCACAATAACACAGTACACACACACACACACACAAGCTGACCTGAACACCATGACATTTTGACACACTAGAACAGATCAGTTCACAACACACAACAGGAAACATAAATACACAACAGGGCCTAATTAGAGTTTAGTTATAATTGGAATATTAATCATGTAAAATCGAGATTATAATGAATTTTTATAGAATTAAATTATTGAATTAAGTGAGGCTGTTTTAATTCAAAGTAGCACCCTTTTAAACTGTTTTCGCGAGTGATCTGCAACAATATTCATAAGTACGTTGTTGTTTTTTTTTGTATATTCAAGATGATATTTCAACGCGTCTCTGTTAATTTGACTTTAGAGTCTGCTGTCTTTCTAACGTCAGAATGGTCAATCTCGATCTAGTCCGGAGAGACGTACCGTTTCTTTTCATTTTCAATGTCTTTAAGTCTTTTGGGTAAGAATTAAACGACGTCTTGCTAAATCTGACCATCCATTTTATTTATAAACCTAGTTGCTGTACTGCATCGAATGTCCGTCACAATTAATGTATCCAACGCCGCATCACATGTTAACTAGTTTGACCCGTGCTTTTATTAATTGCTACGAGAACTAGTAGACTAACATAACATAAAGGGGGGGGGTGGCACTAGTTTGAGAAACTCTGTCTTAATGCAAGCATACCCGTTAGTCTATGTTGGCAATGTTCAACTCGTATTTAAAAAATAATAATTTTTTACATGTGTTGAAAGCTCCTTTAGAATTGAGGATATTTACAACCTAACCCTAACCCTAGCCCTTAGACACTAACCAAAAAAAATCCCGCAGTACGGCGGGGAATGGTGGCGGAAAATGTTCGAACTCGGAACCTTCGAGACGGCAGCCCAGAACGCATGCGACCAGGCAGCCATCCTTTGACAAGTACGTTTATGGATTATGGAGCCATTTGTACAAGTGTCATACAGTTCAGCTTGCATAAAAATAAAATTATTTCATTTGCTTACAGCGTGTCGCAAACTTAGTAATCCTGGGCTTATGTCTAAGAGAGCGAAAGAGTGTCATGTGAGGGAGCGAGAGACAGACAGAGAGAGACTCAAAGAGAGAGAGAGAGAGAGAGACATAGATAAACAGCGCGACAGAGAGGAAGAGACAGATAGACCGACTGACGAATAGAAAGACAAAGACAAAAATTCAGAGAGGGAGAAATAGAAAGAAGGACGCGAAAAGAAAGACACAAAAAGAGACAGAGAGAGAAACAGAGAGAGAAAGACAGAAATAGAGACAGAAAGATACATAGAAACATAGAGGGAGAAATAGAGAACGTAGCGAATTGATGAGAAACTAGTTAAAGATTTAAGTAAGGACAGCAAGAGTTTGAGGAAGAGAGAGAGAGAGAGAGAGAGAGAGAGAGAAAAGAAACAAGAGAAAAAGAGAGCGCGCGTGTCGAGAGAAAGGCGGATGATGGAGTGATATTGAATATTCTCTCTAGAAACGTCACCGTAACACCTCCCAGTGTTACTCTGTTTCAAACTAAGCAAACATCGGGAGCCTTGTTGCCCTAGGCAATAATAGCGATAACATATCTCCAACAAACCGAACGCTAGAAACAAAATGCCTACTTCATAGGGTTGCTACAGTGATCTACTCACACACTCTGTAAGACCTCCTCCATACGTAATAGGGCTTGTCTTCGAGTCCAAAGATTAATGAGTAATGCAGTATTTCCCGTGGCTACCCAGCCCCAGCTATGACCTACATATTTTGCCACTGCAGCAACCATTGCCCGCCGGTGTTCAATGTAAGTAGAACATGTTTTAAAAATACGCCAATCACTTTGTCACATATACAATATTGTTAGAATTCTTCTCCTTCGATGACGCTTAAGGTGCGCACCAGGGCACTATTCAATAAGAGGGCTAGACATGTGGATACTAGTAAAAAGAACTGTTGAGATCCTGCTGATGTGATCAGCAAGAGATAGGAGTCTGAGCTGTCTGGAACTAAAAGCCGCCTTTCCTGATACCAGGGAACTGGAGTAAGGACCTGGAGTAACACTGGGAAATGTGTCGGTGGTCTGTACCGAGGTTAGGGTAGGAAAGAACTGGTGAAACTAAAGACAAGTGTATGTTTGTGAACGCTGATGAACACATAATCATTGGGGGACGCAGTGGATGAGTGGTTAAGCGCTTGGCTTCATAACCTGTGGTCTTGGGTTCGAATCTTGGTGAAGACTGGGATTTTGAATTTTGGGATTTTTAGTGCGCCCCCTGAGTCCACAGAAATCTAATGAGTACTTGACTTAAGCTGAGAAAAGTAAGGACGTTGGTCGTTGTGCTGGCCACAAGACACCCTGCTCGTTAACCTTTGGCCTGAGACCTATAGATCGCAAGGTCTGAAAGGGTCACCTTACATCATCATTAATCACTGTGAAGAGACGACAGCTGCTGAGCTGGTTCGGCCATTTTGTAAGACATGACTCACTATCAAACAATTATTCTTCAAAGGTCCAGTATAGGAAACACGAAGACATGGAAGCCCAAAGACAAACTGGATGGATAACATATTAGAATGGGCCGCGGCCTCTCTCGTGATATCCTGTTAAGAACAGCTGCTGACCGGGACAAACGGAAGGATGGAATTAAACGCTGTCACTGCAGCCCTATAACGAAAGTGAAGGGTCAGATACTGATTATTTCTTTCCTTTCGTTCAGGGTTTGCCTTTGATTTATAACAATATTTTAGCTGGAGCTATTTAATTAATTTAAATTTAATCTTTTTCTGTACATACTTACAAGAATGTAATGTTTATTCCACATAATCTTTCTCCACAACGTTACGTTACGGTTCGGGTTGTAGTTATTTCAAGAATCTAGAAGCTCTATACATGACATCCTCTTTGAAACACTTGAGGTTAACGTCTGTTGTGTAATCCAGAACGAAATTGTTATGCCCCCTTGGTTAACTTAATACCGAGTACAGGTCATTCAATGACCCAGACAAGATTTTTTTTCCATTTGTTTTTATTAAATATATTAGTTCAAGGACAACATTAAAGGCGGGAAAATTTTCTACGTACTCTCGTGCAATGATGCAATACTCTCGTGCAACGTCTTGTGGTCGTCAATAACCTAATTAAATAGAAGAGAATTTAGGCGCGAATCTTTCACGTGAAATAAGCTTAACTTCTGGAAATCGAAGATTTATTTTACTAGAATTAGTTTGAGATTAACCTCTTGAGATCAGTCGGTCACTAATTTGAAAACACCTTGACCTCTAGTACAACAAATAGTTGTACTATCGTACTGGTCAATAAAATGAATTATGTAAGATGAGCCGAAGTCCATTCAAATAGATAAACCAAAGAAAGCGAGCTTGTTTTAGAGCAGCGGTTCTGACCTTTTAAGCTCGGCGACCCCTTTTTTACAATCCCCCACTCTGCCGCGACCCCAACCCACCCTCACACATACAGCAATAGAAGAGTAGACAATAACATTCCACATGATGGTCTTAGGCGACCCCTAGTGAATCGTCAATCGACCCCCAAAACGGTCGCGATCCACAGGTTGAGAACCCCTGTTTGAGAGTGTAAATAATTTCCAGTACAAATTTCTTACAGATTGTTCCTAATGAATGTTCTTTGTTAGGACTGGAAGGAAATGTAACACTTTCTTTTATCATTAACTTAGTCTTGGAGATATTATTAAAAGTCGAATTATCTATGTAATCACCTGCTTATGTAACAAGATATAACACAAAATAATTGTTAGTAAAACTGGCATGTCGTTTTTATGCAGTGGGCGCCCTCACATTGCGGCGAGAGGGGCAATGAAACGGCAGACACCCTTGCACGAGAGGGAGCTTTGGCAGCCACACACCTCGAAGCACCAAGCAGAAATCCGAGCACTCATTCATGAGAAGTGGTTAAAGTCCTGGGAGAAATCCGACAGAGCACGTAGTGTCTGGCAGCATATGCGTCACCCAGATCGCGACGATCCGTGGTGGCGATGAAGGAGGTCAGAACAAGCATTCATTGCACAGTGTAGGACGGAACATTGTCCTGTTGGAGCACACTATGACTCCCGATGCCGTCACTGTGGAGAGAGCGTCGAAACAGTGTCGCATATCTTGTACGAGTGTCCGCAGCTCCGAGAGCTAAGGTGGGACGTGTCTGAGAAGTCACTTGACTTATATGGTAGCTACGAGGCATTACACCGAACGGCCCAGTTACTTGCCAGAGCATTACGGGAGGATTGAGTCCTTCCTGCTCTGATTTTTCAGTAGGAGTTCATCTCTCAGGCATGTCACTCAGAAGCAGCATTACAGTACTGAGATTGGACTGACATAAACTGCAGGAAATGCTGGCCCTGGTTGGCTATTCTGCTTCAACGTGGCACTTGGGTGGAAACGATTACTTGAGGAAGTGATTAGGCTAAAAGAATAGCAAAACAAAACTCCTGTGGGAGTATCTAAAAGAATGCGAGAGCTTTCCCATTGCACGGTGCGGAGTTGAAAGAGAGCTTCCAAGTCCCTGTCGATAATCCATGCGCTGTTCCTCAACGGAACGTTGCACTAATGGTGAGTCCTGCGCGGTTAGCTTGGTACAACATAGGAAAATGGCAGGGGTTCCCGGTGTACTCGGCCTTCGGCCATGCATTCTAGTCCATGCGCCCGGAAATAGCAATGTTTTACATAGGCGTTGACTTGGATCTTTTCCAGACAGAACGGTTTGTTCAAGCAGGCTTACATGCCTAGAGTTCGAAGAGCCTTCGGCTTAACTCTTTTGACAATCACATGGAACTGCTGGCCAAATGTAACACTTGTAGAGCGTGATAAAGTGCGAGATTTTTTTACATGATATCAAAATCCAATTTTGATAATTGTAGAACATAATAATTGTCCAGATTTTACTTATAATACATTTATATTTACTGAGTCCGCTGTTTGACTTCACATCAACTTGTTTCATCAATATAACTATATGACTTTAAAACAACTTGTTTCAAGCATACAACCACTTAACTTCAACTTCTTACATTCAACTTCTTACAACTTGCTACAACAACTTGCTGCCACATACTGTCTTGTTACAACATTCTGTCTTTCTACTTTATACTGACTTGCTAAGACCTACTGTCTTGTTACAACTATTTTACTTGACTGTCTTCTAACTAAACTCATCAACCAACTTCTCTCGACTGCTGTTTCGACTAATTTCTCTCGTCTGCTGTTTCAACTAACTTCTCTCGACTGATATTTTAACTAACTTCTCTCGACTGCTGTTTCAACTAACTTCTCTCGACTGATATTTCAACTAACTTCTCTCGACTGTTGTATCAACTAACTTCTCTCGACTGCTGTTTCAACTAACTTCTCTCGACTGATATTTCAACTAACTTCTCTCGACTGCTGTTTCAACTAACTTCTCTCGACTGCTGTTTCAATTAACTTCTCTCAACTGATATTTCAACTAACTTTTCTCGACTGCTGTTTCAACTAACTTCTCTCGACTGATATTTCAACTAACTTCTCTCGACTGATATTTCAACTAACTTCTCTCGACTGATATTTCAACTAACTTCTCTCGACTGATATTTCAACTAACTTCTCTCGACTGATATTTCAACTTACTTCTCTCGACTGATATTTCAACTAACTTCTCTCGACTGATATTTCAAATAACTTCTCTCGACTGATATTTTAACTAACTTCTCTCGACTGCTGTTTCAACTAACTTTTCTCGACTGATATTTTAACTAACTTCTCTCGACTGATATTTCAACTAACTTCTCTCGACTGCTGTTTCAACTAACTTCTCTCGACTGCTGTTTCAACTAACTTTTCTCGACTGATATTTTAACTAACTTCTCTCGACTGATATTTCAACTAACTTCTCTCGACTGATATTTCAACTAACTTCTCATGATGGATAAGAGACAAGAGAGTATATAGTCTCTATAGTGTCAGAATTAACAGGCTTCGTTTATTTTCAATTCCAAAGATTCCCATGGATTTTTTTCTTCTCCTTTATTTTTTTCAATATTAGTTCTAAATCTTCTTGCGTGTGAATGTATATGTTTGTGTGTGTGTGTGTCTCTGTTTATGTGGGTGTATCTGTTTGTGTGTGTATGTGTAAGTTTGTGTTCCATCCCAATTCCGACTGCCTGATGAATATCTGATTTTATTGTCACATGTGATTGCCCCTTTTTTTTATTTAAAGCTCTAGACAAGAGGTTCTCATTATGTGTACAGCAGGTCACTAAAATTGACTTTGTGTTTCACGATGGACGTTGAACACAAATAGCCCGTGCGTGAACAGCCTTTAAAAAGTACGACCATCGCAACGCTACTTCTCATTTCCCAAACTGCATTTTCTGATGCATCAAATTATTGACAAATTGTTGCACAGTTTCGTTGGATAATATTGAATTAAGTGAAAGCTGACATTGCTTTGTTTTAGTTATTCTTTATAGTTTAAAGAAAACCATTTGGTGGAGTACACCAGCAGCCTCTCAACCTGTACGAGGAGACCCGGAAATGCGGGAGCCATATTCTGGTTTGAAAAAAAGGGGTTGCAATGTTTTAAAGCACAAACATTGTATTGTAATTGAATAGTACTACGTTACATGTGATATCATTATTTATTACTGTTTTTCAAAAATTTACGATAATTAAGATACTTCGTATTACTGTTTAATTGCCACGTTGTATACTGTATATATAATAAGCTAGTTGCGTCGGTCACATGATCGGCTGAAACATTTTTTTTGATGTTTCAATACATTTCCGCCAACTTGACCTGACCTTTCTTTTTCACCTCTTACAGGTCAAATTTGCTACAAGGTCATTTGCATGGCAAATAACAGGAGCACTGCCAGACGTTTAATATCCAGTTGATCTTAAAACATAATATTCGTGTCTTCCAGTTTGAAAATTAATGAGGAGTGCAGTATTTCCAGTGGCTACGTAGCCCCAGCTACAACCTACATATTTTGCCAGATTCAGCGCAGACGTCATAATTTTCTGCAGGTGGTCGATTTAGTTTTTCTTTTTGCCGATTTCGTCTGTCCTCGGCAGTGTCTTTTCTTATGGCCTCAAAGTGTATTCTCCTGGCCTTAGTGAGTGATCTCCAGCTGTCTCTTTCCGAAGCCACCTGCAGTCAGGTGCTCCTTCTATGCCAGTTAAAGCAAGATGGCACATAAGATGGTCACGTTTGTCCCTTAAATTCAACTACTAGCGTATGTCTTTGTGAGAATAAAATTGACTTTTTTCAAATAAAGTTCTTAGTCAACTGAAGTTAAGTTAAAGTGCATTTTTGTGGCTTAGAATGCTGGAAAACGCTCTACGCATTATATCTGTCCTCCACCCTGGCTTACAGTACTCCTCCAGACCCCTTAGCTGGCTAAGACTTTTTGCGAATGTATGTTTTTATCGTAGTGGGAATGACTTCACATCTAAGGAGGTTGAGAAACACTGTGTCTGATTGATAGTTTGATGAGATTCACTACCGGCATGCACATGTAACAATGTCTTCATGGGCTTAGAAAAGGAGGAGATAAGAGAGACTGAGAAAATTCTCACTGCTTCTGGTGATTAGCGTTCTTCGTCGGAGACGGAGCGGCACGCAACTAGTGAAACTCCTTAATATGCCTTGCAATGTAAAGTTTTTATCAAAGCTTTGAATTTTCAAATCTCCAGAGAACAGTTCTGTCTAAAAATGTTAAGTTTGGAAGTGTCTATTAAAATACAAAAACAAAATTTAATAAAATACTCTGAAAGACACAAAAATAAAGACACATTCCTCGTCCCATATGCTAGGACAAATTTGTACAAATACTCCTTCTTCCCTAGTGCTATTAGAGCATGGAATGGGTTGCCTGAGCTAGCCAGAAAAACCAGTGACTTGGCAGAATTTAAGTCATTGGTTAATATGCATGACTAAATGCATGACGCGTAGGACGTAATCATCTTCTTTTTTTGAAGTAACGTCTGTATTATATAAGATAAGATAAGACTTACCACGTATTAAGACTGCTCTTTGACACACAAAAAGAAAACAAAGTAAAATAAGTGTATCTATTAAAAGCCAGCTGCAATAATTTGTCTTGTCCTTCGAGTCCGAAGAGTAATGAGGAATGCAGTGTTTCCTCGTGACTACGTAGCCCTAGCTATCCATCAGCATTTTTTACAAACAGATTAACAATTTTTTTGGGTAAATTTATTTGTTGCTAGATAATTGTTTACTTTTTTTTCCTTTTTTATTTTTGCATTCTCGATAAGTAAACAATGACATATAGTAATACATCGTCATCTGAGACAATCGGTTGTCAACGTTGACAGCACGTCGTGTTCTGTAGAAGAAGGTTGTCATCTGTTACAAAATGTCATCTGTAACATCTGATACAGTAAGTCATCATTTGTGATAGCAGGTTGTCATCTCTATTACATCTGTTATTTGTTACAGCAGGTAGTCATCTCTGTTACATCTGTTACAGTAGGTCGTCATTTGAGACAGCAGATGGTCGTCGTTGAATGAAGGTCGTCATCTGTTACATCTGTCACAGCAGGTCGTCATCTGATACATCTGTTACAGCAGGTCGTCATCTGTTACATCTGACACAGCAGGTCGTCATCTGTTACATCTGTCACAGCAGGTCGTCATCTGTTACATCTGTCACAGCAGGTCGTCATCTGTTACATCTGTCACAGCAGGTCGTCATCTGTTACATCTGTCACAGCAGGTCGTCATCTGTTACATCTGTCACAGCAGGTCGTCATCTGTTACATCTGTCACAGCAGATCGTCATCTGTTACATCTGTCACAGCAGATCGTCATCTGTTACATCTGTCACAGCAGATCGTCATCTGTTAGATCTGTCACAGCAGGTCGTCATCTGTTACATCTGTCACAGCAGGTCGTCAACTGTTACATCTGTCACAGCAGATCGTCATCTGTTACATCTGTCACAGCAGATCGTCATCTGTTACATCTGTCACAGCAGATCGTCATCTGTTACATCTGTCACAGCAGATCGTCATCTGTTACATCTGTCACAGCAGATCGTCATCTGTTACATCTGTCACAGCAGGTCGTCATCTTTGACAGCAGCTCGTCAACTGTGACTACAGTTTGTCATCTTTGACAATAGCGCGTCATCTGTGACAAAAGGTGGTCATCTGCGACACTAGATCGTCATTTTTTTACACTAAGTGGTGTAATGACACAGCAGCAAGACGCGTAGAAGTTGGGTTTAATTGGGTATTTCCTCAGTGACGCGACAGTACATTAAAAAGCTAGAACGGATATAGATTAGAAACGAGTAACGGACGACGACGCAAGTGCCCGCTTGTAGTAAATAGATACGACAGACCTTATTTCATAAATAAATTGTGTCGTTTAAAAAGCTGCACTACCTCAATTTATACCGTGTGTTCTCTGGTGATAAAAAACTCGCGGATAACATTAGGTCTACAAGCCATTGGCATCATTTACAATACATTCAACTAGATCTAACAACTACCAACAGTGGTGTTCGCTGACACCAGATGGTGTTCTACAGCAGCAAGTTGTCATATGTTTCACCAACACCGAAATGATGACCTTTGTGACCTCTCTCCTGTCACTTTCTTTTTTTATTTTTTTTTTTATCTTTCTGAACATTGACAGCGTAATGATCACCATAACAGTTCGCATGGATTACAATGAGCGTCAATTAGTTGGCTATCGTTGGAAGTCATAAGGAAAATAAAAGCACTCGTGTACACACTTACACAAAAAAAACAACGCCTTAACACGCACGCACGTGTACATACACACACACACACACACACACACTACATGAATAGACATTTACTGACGTCTCTGGTGGCCTACGGCTGCGACACACGCGATCCCTTCCTAGTAAAACAGGAATTTTTAAGACTCACGCGATCCGCAGTTTGTTTCGTTTGACGTCTTGTATCTCATGCCGTAACGGAAGTTAATTCTGAAATTTCCATGTCATGGTCAGAGTAGTTCTTTTGTTTTCTTTGGGTATAAGAGTTCATTGGTATAGGATCGATCATCGACCCAGTTTTCAAGAACTCTTAGGAGCTTGAATTTAGTTTACTCCATTTCAATGTATTAAACATTATTCACGTGCTCTTTCGCCCCAAAATCTTCAATTGTCGTTCATTCTTCTCTCCCTTTTTTATTTCACGATCTTTTCTATCAGCTTGCAAACTTTTTATAGGGTAAAAGAAAATGGGTGGACACAGATCTCGAAAAGAGGTCTAACGAGTTTCCTAGAAATGTGACAGTTTTAAGCATATATTTGGGATACTAGCTAATTGGCCACACAGGGAAAACTCTGGTTTGATCATTATAATTATTAAAAATATAATCCTATAAATTTAAATGTGTTCGGAGTTCTAGACATTCTATATCTTGAACACACATACTTCAGTGTCAGCGGGTATTGCCGCATGTCTTCATTGAAGAGTTCAACAAATAAATAGCAGTTTGGGAGTCGCTCACTGTCTTATAGGCCTTAATCTATAAGCCTTTAACCAAACTAGAATCTTCTATACCATATATATATATAGATCCAGTATTAGAATCTTTTATACCATATATATACAGATCAAGTATTAGAATCTTCTATACCTAGAGCCAGTATTAAGATCTTCTATACCATATATCCGGAGCCAGTATTAAAATCTTCTATATTATATATTTAGAGCCAGTATAAGAATATTCTATACCATATAACTAGAGCCAGTATTCTAGTCTAGAATACTATTGTTTTAAATGTTGTCATGTCTATATCTGTATTACCAATCTCAATAAGTAAACAATGACACATAAATACAAAGTCAACTGTGACAGTAGGACGTTGTTTTCGATAGCATGTCATTTTCTGTTACTGGTACTGTGTACTGCACGGTCCTAATCTGTGACAACAGGTCGTCATCTGTTGCATCTGTTACACTGTTACGGTAGGTGGTCATCTTTGACAACCGGGTTTACATTCTAGATCGGCGTAACAGGGATATTTATGGGTGTACAAATGTTCTATTATATATCAGTTATTAAGAATTATCGCGCTTATATTAAAAGTACCAGCTCCATAAAGGAGAAATAGTCTTTAAAAATACATTTTAAATGTTTCTTGATATTTACTTTGGTTACTTCCCATTAATTATTCTATTTTTAGTTTATATATATTGCCTACAGAAAAAGCAAGTAAATGACTTTGTATGCATGCAACCGCTCGACAACATTAATCAACTCAAAGAAGATAACAATTCGTTGTAATCTCTTATAAATATACCGAGCACGAAGGTATTAGGACGCTTGAACACTACACGGGTGACTGCACGGTTAAAGACTGTTTTTTCCAAGTCTTTTTAGTGTTCGTGTTGTATAAGACTTAACCATGGCCTATCTAGCTATTCTAGAAATTTATTTAGTTACTTTATTTAATTGCTTTGTGATTGGTTCATCTCTCGCTTGCATTTAGTCACGTAGACCACTGAGCCCAAACCGCCTACCACAATCATCGAGTTTATAACAACTGTGCGGGGGTTGTAAAAGTAATGTCTGTATTATATAAGATTGGTTCATCTCTCGCCACCAACGACTGAAACACAGTGTAGTAGAGTGAAGCCTGGCATTTAGTCAAGCAGGACGCTGAGCCCAAGGCGCCTGACCCCAACCGTCGAGTTAAGTACAAGACACAGCTATTTCAAACGCCGCATGCCAATTTTATCATCACGTTGAGGTGTAAAAGCTCCCATGTCGTTCAAAGCATCTTCTTGCCGTTTGGCAGACACCGTGTAGTGTGAAAGTGGCATTAAGAGTAAACATTTTGAGATTTCTTAAGAAACTAGACGTTCATATTTCTTCTCTTTCAAACTTGTATTTACAGCAGTTTACCAATGACTTTTCGCTAATTTATTTTTAGGGCTAGCGAAAACATAAATTATAATTACTAATGTCTCGTGGACAAGATTCTGGGCATAAAAGTCTGCCTCATATTGGCGCCCGGGGACAAACGATCCTAAGAGGAGACGATTAGGTCAAATGGTAGCGGAACAAGACTCCCGTGGGGTGCCTATGGGCTGCAAGAGTATTCCCATTGCAATGTGCGGGGTGGTAAAAGAACAATCCAGGCGCTGTTCCTTAAAGGACCATGTCCCGCACAGTTAGCCTGGTAAAGAATAAGAAAATATATGTGGTTTCCGGTGTACGCGGCCTCCGGCCTCTTCTCTAGTCCGAGTGGCCGTGTCACTGGAAATGACAGTGTTGAAATAGACACGAGAAAGACCCTCCGCCAGACAGAACACACTGTTCAATCAGGCAGGTAAGAGGGAGCTCTTGTTCGCTTTTGCTTGCTTAGAGTTTCAAGAACCTATGGCTCAACTCTACCTGACAGTTTCAGAATTTTCGATAAGACCCACCATATTTTCAAATTTTCTTGAAACCAAAAAAAACAACAATAATGATGTTTCAAATTGCAAAAATATTTCTATGATTCAATATTTTTTCTGTCTTCATTTCACATTGGAGTTTCTCATCTGTGTGGGTTATCAGATTGCGTGATTGGTCATCAAATGAGATGATAAAAAAAAAACAAAAAAAAAAACTTTTCCATTTCTCTTTTAAAAACAAGATTGAAATGAAAAATTCTTTCTTTTTTTTTCCAATAAAATGAGGAACAAAAACTATTCACTTGACATGAATCTAGAGTGGCATAATTAGGATTTAATTAGTGTCTGTCTGGTGTTTGTATTTTATGTACAGTAGTCGGATTGTTTTTAAGTAGATGTCATTATCAAGACTATCAGATCAGCGGCTAAAAGCGCAATAAAAAAAAAAGGAATCTGTAAGTATATATTTGACGTATCAAGCAACACTGTTTTATATTATAGGACGCAGTCTTTAAAGATTTACACTTCTAATCATAAAACCAATACATCTTCTAACACTCTGACTTGCAGAATAAAACTAATGCCTTTGAGATATGCAGATAACTACTATTACACAGCACCATAGAGGCCATACTTGTGGAATTCAAGTTGTTGACTTTTACATTTTTTCAAACAGTACCTAACAATTTTATGTATACGATTTTATTGAGCTCGTCGGATAGCAGCATTATAATGTAGAAATACGAAAGACTTGTGTTCTCGGCCTCGCGGCCTCCGACCTCGCTACAGCACGGGTACGTGGGCGATGACAGAAATAGCCGTGATCAGGCAAATCGAATGTGATTAAATGATCATCTAGTTCATGGTCGAGCTTCAGAAAAGGGTTTTGTGAATGTCGATCTCTCATTTCTGAAGAAGATTTCTCTTTTGTAAAGGGTCTTATGAGCCTGCTCGTTGAAGGTACTTAACAAGTTTATCAGAAGTTACAAAAGAAGCCTTTAAAAGCAGCAAAATATGAAATTAAATTTATAACCATTGTTGTTTTAGTTCTTAAGTGTGAATATTCCTTTATTATAAGCCTAACGCTCTATTTTGCATCTGTTTTCACAAAAGCATATTTCAACTCAAACTGTCTGTCTGGTACAGAGCTTATAGACGTTAGTTCTCCCACATCCATTCTTAGATCAAGTTGAAAACTAGCACAACTATTCATTGTCCTTAATAACATGTGAATGAATATAGAAAATAATTTGGTAAATTATATTATCAATTAGCCGTAATTAATTAATTTGGTTATATATAGAGATAGTACTAGCTAAGGGGATATACGCCTATAAATTTAAAACTGTCGACACATCCCTATAAAACCTATCTACAACATTTCACAAACAAGAGTCCGCGAGTTGGAATTCAAGTTGAGCAACTTTTTTTTTTTTATTTGTTTTTGAAAATCCAGCACGGAAACCTTCTCTCACATGCCTCCCCCCCACCCGCCCATTTTTTTCCACACAATCGAATGGACCATATCACATTGAGCATTCTAAAGACTTGAAAGGAGGCAAAAATATCAATCTTTTTATGGGACGTAAATTTTTTTACTTGAATTTCTCAAATTAAAGTTACGAACAGTGGCGTAGCTAGGGTGGGGGGAGGAGGGGGGGGAATTAGGAAATCCCTCCTGGGCCCCCACTTGAGGGGGCCCCAAATGAGTAGGTTTTTTTTTACATTAAATATTAAATATTCCGTAAAATGCATTGGCCCGCCAAAGCCCCCGCCGGCCACCTAATTATGGCAAATTCCTAGCTACGCCCCTGGTAATGAAAAAAAGATTTTGCACACGTAGCTATATACTTGTAATTGTATTCATGAGATTATCAATGGTCACGAAGAGAGACTCAAGGAAACTATAAATCTAATAAATATAATTCTATCATAGATTCGAATCTAAACTGTTTTAATGCATATGGATGCAATCAACCTTATTTCATAGTTTAATATGTATTCATTGGAGAACTCTTGAGAAAATATTTATTTAAGATTTAAACTCTGTTAGTCTAGATCTAAATCTAGACCAGGTTTTAAGTACAAAAAAGTTTATTTTTTTATAGGTCTGTGATCTGCGATTTAATCTTAACTAGAACCGCTGTGAATCGCTAAAAATGAGGAAAGGATTGTGCAAAATCTTGTTCTGTGTCCTTAATTTTAGAAATTAAAGTAAAAACATTTAACTATGAAATAGATCTATGTATTTACACTTTCAGAAATATGCTCCATTGGTAATAAAAAATAAAATAATAAATCGTATTATTTATTATTGTTATTCTAGATCTATTGCAAATGAATTATATCATTGAGTCAAAGTAATTAGTTCAACTACACTTAATATTAGCTTTGTTTTATGTTCTATACAGTATTTTTATACCCTTTTCGTTATAAGCAGGTCTCAATAACGTAATTATTCTTTAATATTGGAGGGCATTGTTCGTCATATTTTTTGGTCATATTTAGAATGATGTAAAAGTTATGATGGTATCAGTATTAAAACTATAATAATAATAATAATTAGATATATACATTTATATAACTTGTGTGTAAAGGCAAATATGAAACAATTTTCTCACCCCAATGCGCTAAGACAAAATTACAATTATTTAAACACAATCTCATTGCCCTGGCTAATGTGATAGGGAGATAATAAATGTGTGACTTTTGTCACCCACATAATTCCATTATCTCCCTTGACACTTTAAAAAAAAATAAACAAGGTTTTAATTGATAGGGTTCACTGAGTTAAACAATTATAACGAGTTAATTTATTATGTAGGAACCGATAAACGAATTTGTCAAAATAGCTGGTCGATTTCCTAGTAGATAATTCGATCATCAGAGCGTGGGAAATGAAGACAGAATTTAATTGTCAATCACATAATAGGCTATAATTAGATTGTCCACAAAATATTACTTTTACGTAATCACGTGGTCGTGTCTGATTGATGAGAAAGTATGTCGATATAAAATTGTTAGTCACATTATTTCAACTTTCGCAACTGTCCGATACTCGTTTAGTCCGATAGATATGCTTAAGTGGATTTTATCGCCCTTGAAATAAAAGTTACAGTTCTCGCCCCTTGCTTACTTATTTAATAATAATTTTAAAAAAAGCTAACCGAGTCAAACGTGATCAAGAAATATTAGAGCCTGGCCCTCGGGCCATCACATAATAAGACGAATGCAAGGATGCAAATGATTAAGAAATGTTCAACAGCCTAATAGGGATGGTTCGTCACATGTCGTGGGCCGAAAGTCAGGGAGCGGCGACGGCGTGGTGGCCTAGTGGTTAAAGTGCAGGGCTCTAATAAAACCTGGGTTCGAATCTCGGTGAAGACTGAAATTTTGAATTTTAGGATTTTTAGGGCGCCCCTTTGACTCTACCGAACTACAAGTTGGGGAAAGTAAAGGCGGTTGGACACATGACCGCGGACAAAGAACAGAATTTTGATGTTATTAAACTGTATGACTTCGCTACACGCAAAACTCGTACACTTAATTTGATTGTGATTTTGCCCACTAGTAAAAAAGGAATTAAATGCAAAGACATATGCTATTTATAATACAAAATCTTAATTTTCACGTATTATCCTTATCCCTACCAAGACTGGTCCCCGCGCGTTCGGTTTCGCATAGGGTCCCGCAATAGTTAAGGCCGGCCCCGAATGCAGGTAATCAACTTGGTAAAGACGCATCCATCAAAAACATCCAATTTTTAATACATATTACTATGTTTGGCATTATCGTATCAGCGGCCTAATTTAGTGCTTGAAATGCCTCAAATGTATGCAAAAGATGTTTGGCCAATTTTCACAATCTTCGATGCTTTTTATCTTGTCATTATTTTTCAACTAACATCATACTAAAAAATAAAGATTTAATTTGAAAATTGTTTCGTGCAATTGTTTTCTGCAATTACTGTATTTTTTAAAAAATATTCACCTCTATTTGGGACTAGGTTATTGTCAGACTAAAAATAGACTTTAACGGGTTAAATAATTAAACATTTTGGAAATTGGTCTAGACAACAAGAAGATCCCTTAAGGCTTAACGATGATATCAGTTTCATTTATTTTTTGATCAACTTGAGATAAAAACCAAAGTAAAAGTTCGGTCAATATTAAAGTATTGTGTCAAAAATGTATGAAATAACATCAATGATGCCACATTACAGCGGTTCTCAAACTGTGAAACGCTACCTGCGCGTAAGGGCGCCTTCTGTGTCTGTCTGGTACAAAAATTTGTGCACGTTAGGTCTTCGAGACCCAGTCTCGGAACAAGCTAAAATTTTGCAAACTTATTTCATTTACTTGACAACACAAGAATCAATGAAAAAATTAGCCAATTAGTTAATTTACTATTGATAATTTTTTTGTTCGGTATCTCGAACACAAGAAAGAAATCGTATCTTATCTTATATAATACAGACGTTACTTCAAAAAAGAAGATGATTACGTCCTACGCGTCATGCATTTAGTCATGCATATTAACCAATGACTTAAATTCTGCCAAGTCACTGGTTTTTCTGGCTAGCTCAGGCAACCCATTCCATGCTCTAATAGCACTAGGGAAGAAGGAGTATTTGTACAAATTTGTCCTAGCATATGGGACGAGGAATGTGCCTTTATTTTTGTGTCTTTCAGAGTATTTTATTAAATTTTGTTTTTGTATTTGAAGATAATGGTTCAGTGTTTTATGTATAATTGCTACTTTACTTTTGAGTCTTCTGTCTATATATATATATAGTTTTCTATTATTAGTTCCAAGCTTTTCTCTGTACAAAGTATAGAGGGGACTAATCCAACTTAAACCATCTTATCAGTCAAGTACAATTTCTTTCCTATGTAGGAGATATGAAAAAAAAAATTAAATAACCAATAGTAAATTAACTAATTGGTTAATTTTTTAAAAATTGATTCATGTTTTGTCAGGTAAAAGAAATAATTGTGTACACATTTTCAGCTTGATCCGAGATTGGGTGAGGGGGAAAATAATGTGTACAAACTTGTTACTAGACAGACAACAGAGTGAGTTGATATAGGCTTTGTAAACATGTGGAGAAACACTGTGTTATATATTATACAAATATTCCACAGGATTACACTTAGTTCTCTTACCGTGAATGTCTTTGTAATCAGACAATGCAATACTTCAAGGGGACTGCAGAGACTTCCATATTCATTATTATATTATTACATGTACATTTTAAGGATGACCCTGAGTGAGCCCAGCTCTAAAAGTGTACCTGACATCATTTAGGGAACTTTACTTTTTAAAGTACTCTTATAAAACCTTGCGATCTATAAGGCAGATGATGTGAAGGTCATCTGTTTCTATGTCCGGCGGTTAACGAGGGTGTTATGTGGCCAGCACAATGATCAACCACCTTTGCTTTCCCCAACTAATGGCAGTTATTCATTAGAGCTGGGTGGACTACAGAAGCGCCTAAAAATCCCGAATTTAAAAATCCCATTCTTCACCAGGATTCAAACCTGGGACCCTCGATTCGGAAGCCAAGCGGAGTACCGCTCAGCCATCGCGCCTCCAAAGTTTACTTTTTTTTTTTTTAAACTGTTACAGCATAGAATGTTGACTATAGTAGCTCTTTACAATACATTGTAAGGATCTGCGTTAAGTGTTTATACTTTTTAAGACTTCGAGCATCAATATTGTAAATTACAAAAATATACTCTAACATGTAAGTGTATATGATATAACATGATGACAAATCCCATTTATACATTTACTTTTGGCGAAGTCAATGCCAGTGCTCAACCATGTTAAGCAATTTAGATATTTATTTTTTTTATTCATGAGGAGTTATGGGCAGAGAACCCATCAAAAACATTGAGATTCTGTGGTTTAGTCAGCAACACCCTAGCAGGATTTTATCAAATTGTAACACATCTATAATTATCTTGTTGTAAGATCCTTCATAGAGAATACTGAATCTACTGATATGCAATCAGTTTTTTAGCACTTCAGTATCAAATTTTTAATTATCTTTCTGCTGTAACACATACATGTATATGTGTGTATATATATATATAAGTTCGTTGAATACTTATATTTAAATAATGTAAAAACAAAGATAGCATCGCCTCCACTTTGTAACATTATAAATTATATCGGACTATCGCCGTTATTTATAGTTATCTCTCATCCCAGTCATTGATCAAAGAAATCTTTTATTAGTGAAACTCCAAATCAAAACATAATTCGTATAACCTTTTTTTTTAAATATTATTTATAATAATATATAGCCATAGAAACAATATTACTTCGGTGCGAAATGGAAGTGCTCACCATTAAAATGCAATTTGAATAATGCGCATTTAGTCGCATACGTTAAATAAGTGACCTCATCTCTGGCTTAGATCAGTCAGCACTTCCCATGCTCTAGTCCAGGGGTTCTCAACCTGTGGGTCGCGACCCCTTTGGGGGGTCGATTGACCATTTGCCAGGGGTCGCATAAGACCATCGAAAATATGGATTGTTATTGTCTACCCTACACTTCTGTATTTGTGTAGGGGGGGGGGCGGCAGAGTGGGGGATTGTAAAAAGGGGTCGCCGAGCTTAAAAGGTTGAGGCTCTAGTGGCATCAGAGTAGAAGCAGCACTTCTACGAATATGTCCTAGCATATGGAGTAAGAACTGTGACTTTACTTTTGTGTCCTTTATTTTATTTTGTTTCTTTCTGTATTTGTAAATTTTGGTTCAGTGTTTTATGTCTTATTGCTGCGTTACTTTTGAGTCCTCTCTTGTGGAGTGTCTCTAAATGTATTGTTTTTTTTTCTTTTGGTATTTCATCAACTGTGAGCATACGTTCGCATTCGGAACAAAAAGAAGATGTATTTGTGCGAACAAAATCATGGTATGCTCATCAGTTTTAGGACAGAAATTCACCTCGTCATAATAAAGAAGTATTTAAATCTTGTTTTGTTTGTGGGGTTTCAGAAATAAAGATCATTATGCCCTAGACCAAACCTCCTGCGGGACATCAGGGATTGAAAGCGAGCGGGATTCAAACTAGGGTTAGTTCTTGACGACATTCCATAGCGCATGCCACACGACTAGGAAGACCTCTTATGATAGTCTTCACTGCAAGAAGCAGACGCATTAACTGTAATAATGTTTTTCCACAGGGTAATCAGACTCATGGTCTACTTGCGGTTCTATTAATGTATTTTAGTCCGACGGACAACTCGAAAATTTGAGGATCTCTCATGGTGATCAAACAAATGGCCTGCAGGCCTTCATTGACATGTATTTTAATAGGACAGACAATATTACAAATGAAACAGACAAAACCAGTTCTGATTCAATGGCATGAACTTTATTGAAATGTCAATTAAATATTAAAGGACTCCTACATGTGAGTTTGACTACATAGATCTCTAAGGTTTACATCGTAAAAATCAATGATTTGAAACCAGTACATCAGTCAATGCCTGTGTAATACACTTGGCCTGAAGTGACTCGGGTAACTGCCCTTACCTAAGCCATATACAAGGTTAGATAACATAAATATCGGGAAACTGTAAGACAAAGAAGGATTGAATATATACATGGATGTCAAACATTGGTTACCTGTTAATAAATATACATTAGAATCACACTAAGGAGAAATTATATACATTCTATATACATTTATAAAATTCCATTAAATGAATGGAAATGGTTGAAAGACTTCAATAGAAATATTCAATAACAATAAATCATTGGGTAGTGTACACAAACTGTTCATTTTGGTTAGCAAGGGCTTTAACCAGTGCAAGACAAACCCTAGCCTAGACACCAAGTACTTCATATTTTCGCTTCAGTCTCTTCCAAAATGTCTGAAACTGAATTATACAGTTCATCGGAGAGGGGGGGGGGGAAATGAGCTTGTTTATGGGGGAATGTGCATGTGTATGTTAGGGATGCTTAAGGGCCATAATTAGGGACACGGTTGTTGCTAGGTCGTAATGTTGACTGTTTTAAACAAAAAAGATGTAACATTGGCAAGAGTTTAAGTAATTTACAAAGTTGTTACAAACTGTGTACCTCAGAAATATCAAATTTAGATACAGACTATTGAACTTCATTATTTTTTTGTTTTGTTTACCGTTGAATGTATTTATTCCCTATTGGAAATACTACAGTCAGTCGACGAGTATTGAACGTCTAGAGGCCACAATCAAATTTAGCACGTCTTATTCTATTTGAAGCAAAGGAGGGTGAGGCGGAAATGACATTGTTACGTGTATACGTATGTTTCTGTGGTTACGACGAGAGAAGGGACAGAATTAATTTTTGGTGGTGGAGAATGATGTAACCATGAGCTGGTATGTCATAATTTAAGTTAATAGTTTCGTGGGTATTATCTGTGACACTGGATAGTAAAGACGTGTCTTTGTAGAAAGTTGGATTTTGTTTTAACTATCATTTCATTACTGGTAGATCTATATCTCGTCTAAAGTTAGATCGTTATATATTGCAATAAAAGTTAGTCTTGATCTTTGTTCACAAACGACCGACCATATACCAGCGTCTATGCTGACCCACACTTAGAACTGTGTTGCAATTAAATTAAGTTTCGTAGCTGCACGTGTCCCCCTATCAGAAGATATCATCTTACAATCTTTCTTTATTGCATTGTAAACATAATGAAGACAATGAAAACAGATTTATTAACAAGTTTAACAATGGAGACATATACGGCTGCAGTTCCATTCTGCAAAACACGATCTACGTTTAAATGCGGCATTTCGATCCAAAGTGTTTAGGGATCAATGAATTATTATATCAGTTCAATGCCTTGATAATGTCCATTATCTTGTGACACGTAAAAATAATTGGGTTTCGTCAACATGAAGAAATAGTGCTGAGAATGTGCACACTGAAATCACCTGTGTTGTTCTATGTCAATTGTGACATCAACTGTTGTTATGTTCTTGCCTTTTATTTCATTAATCTTAATGTCATTTAAGATGCAGTCAGTTGACAACGCGCTTTGACTGGGTGACGGGTTGTCGCTGCTGGAGCTAGCGGTGGAGCTCTGCCTTGACAGAGAGCTGCTTTTTTGTGACGTTTCGTCATCGTCTTTGTACAGCTTCTTCTCGAGATCCTCAGCAGCTTCAAGGCCAGATATCGTGGTGGACTCTTGGAGATCCCAGATGTGGGAGCATTTGAGTATGTCTCCCTCTGAAGCACGCCTGGAAAAGTTTGGCAGTATCTCCGGGTGTGAGAACGACACTCTAGGGGTCTTGCTGACATCATGAACAGAAGCCTGGTCTGTAGAGCTTATGTTGCTTCTTTGGGAGTCTGTTTAATTAAAGTAAATAATGATAACTTAAGCACATAATGAATAACTTTGTTATTGTGAATAGTGCATATTATAATTGGTATAAATTTTGAAGACTAAATAGACGTAAGGGTGTTTTTAGATTGGTTGACAAGACGGTGCATATATTTTGTTGTCTGTATCACTTACTTCCAGAAAGGGACAACATCTCATTAGCATGATTCTCCCTGTGTTCTTTGAGCGTCGCCAAAGAAGGTTTCTTGGTGCTGAGACACACTTCGCTGTCTTCGCAGAGACACTCCATGTTGAGGCTTACATTATCACCATCGCTCTGCTGCAGTTTCTTTTTTAACATCTGAATAACAGAGCACAAGACATTGGACTAAGCACATTACACTACTAGAGTCGATTCTTTATGAAAGCATAAGATTATTTTCCGAAATTCTTATCACAATATTATTTATCATGTAATTATGACCACATCAAATCAATCAACATTTAAATAGCTTTGCATATAGTAAGTGTAGGTACCTTGATATCACTGTTTATAAAAAGTGGATTTTTCTTGGACATAAAAAGGTCATCCTTGCTGCGGCCCTGACCAGTGATCTCCCCAAGACTATGACTCTTCATACGTGCTTCAAAATGATTGGTCTGTCTGCAAGGATCCAGGAAGATGCTGCCACGTCTGTCTGTGGGCTGAGGGGGAACAACGGAGCCCCTGCGATCCATCAACAAGTTAGGATTGAGGCTAGGGTTTGTTCCTCTTCGATCCTCAAACTGTTCAACAAAGAAGCAAAATAAAAAAAATTAAATAAATGCAAATGGTAAAGTAGGCTTTTATTAAATTATTTATTAGCAATGGGGAAAAGGAGTGTTCTAGGAAATAACGTTTGTTGCAGCAGCAGTAACATAAAAGCTGCTAATAATAAATACTTTTCCTTTTAGCTATAAAACGTATAGGGAATAGTAAAATTGCAACTATAAAACAAATGTAAAAGATATTCACCTCAAAATGCTCTTCGTCCACAATCTTTTCAAGGTGGAAAAAGTCAGAAATGTTTTCTGGGGTGAAATAGTCGAGTATAAAGAGAATAGATCCAACAAGAAGTGTGGCGATACCTGAAATACAAAATCGACATTCAGTAATTTACAAAAAAAAAAGAGTATTTCTAAGTTTGAAATATTTGTTTCAAATTGTAACTTCTGCTATCTCAAGCAAAGAACATTTTGTTTATCACGTTTTTTTGCTCTTTTGCTAAATCTTAAATTTTTATTAGTGAGAAAAAAATATAAAAAGACATAATTAAATCAATCCTTCAATTTTCCAAAATGTATGAAATTAAGTTTTAAGTTAATTAAAATTTGTGCTTTATTTTCCTTTTTTTTATTTTAATCAACAAAATTTTTAGGTCAATGAAGCTTTTCACTGAGCAGCTGTTGTTTGCATTTTTGCTTTAATCATCCGTAACATTTATACCGTGTAAGATATTTTACTGTGTTTAATGTTTAGATCTGAATTCTTAAAGGAGATTGTGTATGTACTACCGACACAAGGAGAAAGAAAAAAATTATGTTTTTAAACAGTTATTGAGTGCTCAGAACAGCAACAGGAAACGCAATAGAGAACATACAAATTTAGTTCTGTTTCTTTGGTTAATAAAAAAAAAAAGTAAAGTAAAGTTCCCCTTTTAGACCTTGTGGTCTATAGGGCAGACGATGCATAGGACATCAGTTTTCGAGGGTGGCCTACAGTTCACCAGGGTGTCATGTGGCCAGCACAACGACAAGCCGCCTTTACTTTTTTCCCAACTAACGTCAGGTACCCATTAGAGCTGGGTGGACACAGAGGAGCCCAAAGATCCCAAAATTAAAAATCCCAGTCTTCATCAGGATTCGAACCTGGGACCCCCGGTTTGGAAGTCAAGCATTTTACTGCTCAGCCACTGCGCCTCCTCTTTGGGTAATATGAAACATTATATGCGAAGGTTAGGGTGTCCTGACCTAATGAGCAGATTTATACGCTGACCTAAACCCTTACCCACATTTTTTTTTTGCCTGAATAGGTTTTAATGATTCTCAATGTATTGCTTATAATAACAATATAAGAGAAGTGTTATAGTGTTCTCCTCACCTGCTGCCAGGGTCAGCCAAAAGCACCAACCATACGTCAAAGTCAGCTGGGTGTTATCGAAAGGTATGGCCAAAGGAATGACGTTCTGGCAGCTATTATAGGCCACACAGGCCAGGATCATGGAGAGGCCAGTCAGGAAACACATGTATGCCCCGTAGACGATCACATTAAAAAGAAGAATGTTGGCCACCATCCAGAAAGCAAAGGCTGTCCTGTAAAATTTCACAAATTTAGTTACAGCGTTCCCTTGGCTCAAGTAACCTCATGTGTTTAGCAATCAATTATTAAAATTTCTTGTATGCACATTTGTAAAAATAAGAGAGACAGTAACAAGTCGTTACATTGTAGAATAAGTATCATAAATATCATTCAAATGTCGTGTTTTGTTCCCATTGTAATAAACACGCCACTTCATTTCTATAAGATACAAGGGGAGCTAAATTTCTCTAATTTGTACCCCATGTGAATAGTTATCTTTATAAATTACATTTAATGAGGAATGTGCAAACTCATACTCTCGTGTTATTGAAAGATTGATCTTGTGAACTGTAACATAACATTAATATTTATATTAACATTAATATAAACATACACTATATGTGTTTAAAGTAGAGCGCCCCTTTCAAACTTAACGATCTATAATGCAGATGATGTAATTATAATATATTTCTTTTGCTGGCGATTAAAGAGGATGCCATGTGGCAAGCACAACGACAAACCGCCTTTAATTCCCCAACTAATTTCAGGTACTAATTAGAGTTTGGTAGACTCAGGGGTGTCCTAAAAACTTTAAATTTAAAATCACAGTCTTCACCTAGAATTGAACCCAGGGCCCCCCAGGTTTGGGAGACAAGCACTTAACCACTCAGTCATCACGCCCCTATGTATATTGTATATACATAATGCCACATAAACTTTAATGCACAGATCATTTAATTACCTTACTGTTCTGGTTTCACTACATTAGTAAACTAATTTTAATCTAGATCCATAGATCCCCGATTCATAAAGATCCATGACCTACTAACTCTTGGTATGTTCCTATCCTAATTAACTCTTTGCTTGATTAGCAGACGAACAAACCTACCATAGCAAGGCCAAAGAAAACTGTCCAGCAGTATGAAATGACCTTCCCCATCGTAGACCTCCAGAGTCTACAGTCAGATACTCCATCACTTTCAGAATCGGAGCTGGCAGACCACGTGACAGGAAGTAATTAAATCTCCGAAACTCTTCTCCGTCTGAAGATACAAAAACAAAATAAAAGATACACATTTTGATTTGAATTTTACTATTCTGAACTAAATGTTGATACTCAACGTTGGATAAGAAGGAAAGGGACTTATTTTTATTTTTTAAAGAGAGTGAACTTACTATATGTTTGTCTGTAAGCAAATTGCATATGTTCCTTTTTAAAGATTTATTTCAATACTAAGTTACTCTTCTGTAGTTCTAGAGTATGTTGCTTATGACCTGATAGTACAGTCTGAGCAGAATCGCAGTAGTGTCGAGATATAAAAGAGGCGGGAGTACAGAAACAAGAAGAAAATATGTTTTAAAACTCAAAGCTTATATAAAGTGTACATGTTTTCAGTAGTTTGGATCCAGTCATATGGGAAGCTAAGGAGTTCCACATGATATCATTTAACAATATCGCGTGATTAGATCAATTATCAAGTGCAGATGTACATTCTGAGAGTGGGTCATGTGACAGTCAGAGGTGGATCTGGGGGTGTGAAGAAATCACTGTATAGAATGGAACCAGGACTAATACTCACAATCTGCCCAGGGCATGCTCTCCGCGTAGTAAACTAGACTGTTTTTAGCCGCTCCGTAATATCCTAAAAATAAAAAACGAAAAATGAGTAGAATAGATTATTTATAAAGTAACAGACACACAAAAATAATCTTATAGTCTTCAAACATGGCAAACGTTCATAAAAACAAATTAATAATTAGGTATCCATGTGTCAATCTAGTCACGCATCGATGGTTTTCTTGGCTGAGTCAGGAAAACCTTCCCATGCCCTAATGGCACTAAGATTGCTAAATTTCATATTTTGGCCTAAATGTTTTGTTTTTTTTCTTCTTTATTTGTATAAATAAAAAGGAAACAGTAAACTTTCCTCTTTCAGACCTTGCGATCTATGAGGCAGATGATGTTAAGGTCTTATGTGTCTTTGACCAACGGTTAACGAGCAGGGTGTCACGTGGCCAGCACAACGACCAACAACCTTGACTTTCCCCAACTAAAGTCAGGTGCTGGTTGGAGTTGGGTGGACTCAGGGGTGCCCTAAAATCCCGAACTTCAAATTGCCAGTCTTCACCGAGATTCAAACCTAAGACCTCAAATGCTTAACCACTCAGCCAACACCGCGCCCCCAATCGTATAGATAAATGGATTTTATATTCCTTTTTATGGCAAGCAGTAGAAGTATCATATTGATACATTTGATTTTTTTAATTTTGTGAATAAATTTAAATGGAGCGAATTAATAATGAATGGCATTCACCCACCAGGCATACAAAAATATACTCAGCAACACATTGAAGTTTAAGTCTAGCAAATTTTAGTAACTTTCATTTTAGAAACCTCTTTTTGCAGTATACAACTCAAACACAGCAGAAGTGTTTACTAACTCAGCGGTCCAGGCAGTCACCACACCGAAACCACACATCTCTGTATTGGCAGGTCATTGTGGTCAATTGGGTCATTCGGCATACAAACACACACGAACACAATGGTTAATCTAGTATACACACGGGTCTGTTATATATAACAACTGTTTATTTTCTTGTATTTTTAACACATGTATTGTATGTTCAAACAGTGATTAACTTTATCATTTAATTTAAACTATCGCTATTTTAATATTTTATGCCACCCAATAGATCACACAATATCTCATTATCTGTATTATTCTATACATAATATATCACTCAAAAGCAGTCAAAATTGAAGGTGACCACAATACACTACTTCACTCAATACATCTTTCTATGCATAATTAAATAAAATCAACCAATCAATGATCCAGACGACTATAAATACGTAAAAGGATAGGCTTACATCCATGTATTTGTTTCTATGGAAAAGAACTTTGTAAATCTTTCAAGTGATAATGGCTCTAGCTCTAGTAAACATAACGGCGAAATGAGATTACTTCAGCGGGTCTGATGAGACCAATCGTTAAAGACGACCTGAACACTGACCAGCAACGTCACAGCCTGTGGGCAGTTTAGACCAATAGCTTGTTGCCACGTCACAGTCTGTGAGACGTGGTAACAGGCCATTGGTTCAAACCGCCCACATGTTGTGACGATGCAGGTCAGTGTTGAGGTCATCTATAACGAATGGTCTCGGTCTGATCGAGACTCGGCTTGCTGCTGACACCTGCTGGCACTAGAATAGTGAGACTATGAACCTACCGCTTAGTGTGACGTTGGCGCTAGCACTAGAACAGTGAGACTATGCACCTACCACTTAGTGAGACGTTGGCGCTAGCACTAGAACAGTGAGATTATGAACCTACCACTTAGTGTGACGTTGGCGCTAGCACTAGAACACTGAGACTATGCACCTACCACTTAGTGTGACGTTGGCGCCATCCAAGGCAACGTTGATGCCCACTTGACCATCGAAAGGTATGTTGTTTCTGTAGACGTAGGGCATCTTAATGTCCACTTCGCCCACTTGCCACGAGTGACCATATATACAAGCTATACAACAAAGGATAACATGTCTAAATTAATCGCATGAGAGGAGTTTCAATATAACAATAAAATATTATTTATATGCAAGAACATAAATACCAAATAATTTTCATCTACATCAAATGTTAAAAAGTGCCGACACCGTAAATTTTGTTGACATACCCCTTTCCACAAAATTATAAGAGTATGCTATAAATGAATAGACCTACCCAATATTATTGAGCCGATCCCCAGTGAATACACAGCTCTCAATAACGCAGACCATTTCTGTAAAAAAAAAACATATTAAAAAATTTGCAAGATTATAAAACAAAATGTCTGTTAATATATATTTTTAAGACTATATTTATATATAAAGCAAGAGCTTTCCTAATTTTTCACCAGTATGGTCAAACTGTTTCTTCAGCTTGCCGTCATTGATGTGTCCATTATTGTTGATATATTTTCATATATAACTATTGTGTTGGTCTTTTTAAGTACATCTTTTGATGTGTTTATTAGGGATTTATAGCGTGTCATATTTGAATTTATCAAGACTAAATTAGTGGGTTTTTTAAAAATTAAATATTGTTTGGAAACCTATGAATAAATTTTGAAAGGTTATGGGTCGTTCTCAAAAGAGGTCTTCAAGATAAAGGTCCACGCGCACTTTTAATGCCGCCTCTGCAGACCCAATTTGATACGAGACTATGCTCAATATTTACTTCAAGCTCTGTGTGAATTATGGTGCAGGGTGTATAAAGTGAAATAAACCTGTGCTACAAGTGGTTCTCTATTTGCACAGTTTAGAAGCTAATAATTGTCTATACACGTAACAGTTTTTCTTTAACACTGTTCTATTGCATGAGTTAGAATTGACTAGGTCTATTGAGTAATCAGTTATTCTGTAATCGGCAAATCACGAATAGTAGCGACTTAGAAGTTGTGTTAAGCAAATATACCCTACATAGTACGAATACATTTTAAATGAGATCATAGGCGTTTCAGAAATAGGGAACACATCTGGAGAGCTAATATATTTTTTTTAGCTAAATAGGAAAGAAATAGACAGGCGATAAGAGTAAAATATAAAATACGTAGGTAAACAAGATATTTTTTTTTATCTCACTGAATTATACGGTGACAACTTCTGGTCGTTAACCGTTAGACATCGAAAGTGATGACCTTAACATCAACTGCCCCATAGATCGCAAGGTCTGAAAGGGGAACTTATCTTATCTTATATAATACAGACGTTACTTCAAAAAAAAAAAGATGATTACGTCCTACGTGTCATGCATTTAGTCACGCATATAAACCACTGACCTAAATTCTGCTAAGTCACTGGTTTTCCTGGCTAGCTCAGGCAACCCATTCCATGCTCTAACAGCACTAGGGAAGAAGGAGTATTTGTACAAATTTGTCCTCGCATATGAAACGAGGAATGTGCTTTTATCTTTGTGTCTTTCAGAGTATTTTATTAGATTTTGTTTTTGTATTTGAAGATTATGGTTCAGTGTTTTATGTACAATTGCTACTTTACTTTTGAGTCTTCTGTCCTGAAGGCTTTCTAAATTTAGTTGTTTTTTTTTAAAGGTGTTACTCGGTACAAACCTCGAACTGGCTCGAAGTACGGTATTTAGTACAATGGCCTGCTGACAACTGTCAATGAAAGCAGTCTAAAACTAAAACTGTATGTTCGGGACTCGCAAATCCTTCTCCAGGTAGGAGAAAAGGCAGACATGGAACCCAACAGAAGTGAACATCACAGAATGGACGGTCCTTTCATTGAGTGAGATTCAAGTCAAGGCAAAAGATTGAGGGAGAAGAATGGAGAAACATGACCAGCAGATCGAGTGGTGCCCCAACAGTTCAATGGAGAAACATGACCAGCAGATCGAGTGGTGCCCCAACAGTTCAATGGAGAAACATGACCAGCAGATCGAGTGGTGGCCCAACAGTTCAACACACTAAGGGATATGTTGGTAAACGAAATTTTAAGTAAATGGGTAAAAACACTATGAATTTTTTATGTTGTATTTAATTCACTGATTTAATTTGTTCTGCGCTCAATGGACTCAACGCTTCTAGTGGGGCCACGTTTCTCGCTCACAAGCTACGGTCTGCGGGTTTTTTCTTTACACAGAACAAATGTTTGAAACACACTCCCCATTGATCTCAGACGGACAACATGCTACACTACATTCAAGAAGAACATTAAGGCCTACCTGTTTAAAACTTTTTTTAGATTAGTTCGTCATTTAAGCTCTCGTGTTTGTGTTTGCAATGCTATTACAGCTCCTTGAGCCTACATTTTGTTTGTTAACAGCACTTTATAAGTAGAATTATTATCTTTTTTTTTTGTATAGATTGTGCTGTTGTATGTAAAGATATGGTCTATCATGTATGTAAATATGTAGTCTATCACTTTGGATTATAAAAAAACACATCATTTGACTCTTGATGTATCGTAAAAACATCTGCTTTCAATTGTACCGCACTGTTGTTTTTTTTTAATAACATTTAATTTTAAGGTTTTCTCTCTGTTAAGAATCACATCTTTCAGACGTCTTACCTGATGTCCGCGGATACCAAGCGTTGCCACGAGCGTTGCTATGGAGACGAGAGCGCAGAAATACGTCACCACCATCAATGGCATGTCGAACGAGACTGCCGATGTGTTGTCCTTGTACAGCATGAAGCCATACTCGTTGCGGAAAGCTCGGAACCAGGTCATTCTGCAACCGAAACAAAAAGTTTCAAAACTTCTTACAACATGGCACACGCATAAAAACAACATAAATTTAAAAAAAAAAAAACATACAAAAAAAAAAGCTTATATAAAGGGAAGCACGCCACGATTACAACCATTTATCTAAATACTGTAAGATTTATTTCCCTTTTCAATACCATACGAAATCAATTAATAACCACTACTTAATTTACTATTTTTTTGATGTTGTTGTTGATTAATGTTTTGTTAGGAACATTGAAGAATTGTGCAAAGTTTCAACTTGATCCGAGAACGAGAAGTGGGAGAAATAACGTGTACAAAATTTGTACCCGACAGACAGACAGACAGACAGAGTTGATATAAGCTTTCTAAAAACGAAAACCAGACAATGAAACTGAGTAGCGAATAACTAGATTGAGAAAGGTCTTCACGATTTATTGCCTGTTTATGTATCTATCTCAACCTGTCTATGCCCGCTTTTTAGCCTTAGGCTAATTGAAATTTTAAGATTAGCATATATTTGCTCCGGTAGATTACTAGTTAACTATAGACCTTGGAGAAGGAATTATTTATACGTACGAAAATTAAAAAGAGAAGCAATGTCCCAACCCTAAAGCGCGGATAAACAAAAGTAAAGGATAATAAAGGTTTCTCTTTCAGATTTGGCGATTGATGGGGACAGACGATGTTAAGCTCATCTGGTTCAATCGCCATGGGCTAACGAGAATGTCATGTGGTCAGCACAACAAACAATTTCCCCAAAGTATGTCATGTACCCATTAGAGTTGGGTGGACTCATGACGCCCTAAAAATCCCAGAATTTAAAATCCAGTCCTCTCCGAAATTTGAACCCCGCACCCCAGGTTTGGAAGCCAAGCGATTAACCACTCAACCACCGCGCTACCTATTTAAATAATAAGTTTTGCATTAAATAAGAATTTTAACATGTTAACGCTACCGTTCTAGAACTCGAAAATTTAATTAACAAAATAAACTATAATGTCAAATTTTACCTTGAATTTGTAAAATTAATCATCTTATAAACTTTAGGAAGAAAATATCCCACTGAGATTTCCCACTTGAATTAAACAATCTATGAACCTAAAGAAGACACTTTCTAACAGTGCGGTACATACATGTTTTAAAGTCTAGGCCCTGAGCTAAGAGAATAGAATTCTGCCAAACGCAGACGACAGATGGGGTTAACGTGAGGTGAGGGCGACCTGTCGAAACGCCGCTCCTCGTCGCGCATCATTAGTACGTTTTGCGTCACCGATAGATTTCCATTGGCTAAATGTCAACGATGGTTGAGTTTTGATTGACACGGTCAGTAAGAAAGGCGGTTAGTTATTTCTCACACACCTGTGTAACGTCTCATAGGTGTTGCAGAGAGGCGCTCTCGTTTCCCCCTTGTTACAGACACACATGGAGTAATAATATGTGTACTATTACTCTATAGGAACAACGCCTCTGATTGATGGTTAGGGGGGGGGGAGTAAATGATCAATTACACATTACTTTAAGTTTGTAATTATAAATGTGTGTACATTTCAACAGTCAACACAGTTTTAGTTTAAGACTATTTTGTAGTCTACTGTTTCACATTACTTCTATTTTTTAAAAAAAGTTATTGTATTATTTAACTGACAGTGGTAAAGGGAAGTGCAAAGTTTTTAATGATTGTCGCCCTTTGTAAATAATTTGAAGTCTTGAGTTTTAAACAAGATATCTAAGTGCAGATAATTGTTCAATTCATAAAACGATAGCAAACCATTGTGCACTATTTTTCCCGTTCTGAAATACTATATATGTGCAAATACAAAAAAAATACTTTGATCCAAAGCATTTTTTAAACTAAATTATATTTTGTCTTTTTGTGTTTTTTATCTAGAAACTCATAAACGATCACAAATTGCCACTTTAAGCTTACTAATAGAAAAACGTGGGGACTTTTGATTTATTACATTGAAAATATTATCATTTTATCTGAACAAATCTGTTAACACCTTAATAATGAAATATTCAATAAAGCTAAATCCAGTATATGGAAATGTTTTCCGTTATTCAGTGGTTTTTATTTTCAATAAACCGACCATAAAAACCTAATCGATAAATATAATTACCAATAAAGAAAAAAAAATGTGGATTACGTACTTCAGTATCGATGTATTTGTTCAGGAAAGGTAAACTCGTCAGTGTTAAGTAGTCTAGTTAGATCGTCACAGACCCTCTGCTTTAGGTGACGGCAGGTAGCGCCCAATGTTATATACCTGGCTCTCGAGCTCTGTTGACTAGGGAAAGGGGTGGGGTGGGATCCTGGTTTAAAAATAACGCGAGAGAATTGCCCCCAGAGATCCTCCACATCCTGATTCAAAAGGTCTGCGCTCCAGAAAGAGCAGGTCTCTATTCGGAGCAGTCCTCTATCCGGATAAAGTTTGTGACTTTACTGGGACGGCGCTTGGGGTTAAAATATGACTTTAGACATACGATCAACTATCATTTCAGATTATTTGACAACAGAGTTGAAAGCTTGAAACTTATGTATTGATCATCGGATCTGAAAACATTCATGAGCTTGGCTGTCAAGGGCGTTAGCTAAGAATCTTTAATAATGGATTCTATTTGGCCTCCTTTCTATTCTTTCCGTGTTTTGGGGTATTATGATAATTATTATTGAATATTATTATTGAATAGACCTTCATTCCGTTTGTTCACCTAACATTCATAATAAAAACATGAATTAAAATCTATTTATCTAATTTTTTATATAAAATTAGGACAAAAAAAAATTCATTCATACCTAAAATATTTTTTTTTTGAAGTACAACATAAAATATTTCATTGAAAAGGTTAATTTGTTAATAATGATGGATATGTAATTTATTACTTGTTTTTTAAGAAATAAATTTAAAGACAAAGTAAATTACTAACATATAGGTGTATGATTAAAAAGAAAAAGTTTCTTCTTAAAACAGTTACAGCAAAACTAAAACATTTTACATACAATATTTACTTTTAAATTAACTATGCGTCTATGTCTTCTGTGACCAGAAACGGCCTTAGGGGGGAAGAGCTTTTGGCCACCGCGCCAGACCCCTCACCTTAGGGGGGCCCCGGCGATATAGAGAATCTTTTGTTACCGTCAGCCTTTCGTACAGATATTCGTGGCCCCAACAAAACCCACGCAAGACCCCTAGCTCTACTAAGCCCGCCTCTGACTCTGACCAACGAATGATATTTAGTTGGATGTAGGTTTTCAGATTAACTGCCGATCGCTTTTAGTGCTCCATAATGGAAAGGCCAGATATCTATTTGTGGTTGAGGCGTACCTAGCCACCAGGTGATGAGGACCTAGACTTTTTCCTCCAGCATGTATTAATTTAATGAATCCGAGATTCCGTTTTGTCGGTCTTCTTGTAAAAAGGCCAAGCCTCTTCAAGCCGATTGATCAATCTCAAGCATCTTAAGTGTAACTTTAAAAAATCTGGCACTATGCGGGCATGCCTACTTTACATATTTTGGATGTTCTTTCAGAATTGTATATTGTTACATGATGGCGATGGGGAGCGGGCAGAGGTCGAACCCCAGACCATCGAGACGACAGTACAGAGCGCATACCGCACGACCAGGAAAACATCACATAAAAAATAGATTTGATGTTTTATTTCATTTTTTATTTACATTTTTGAAGGTCATAAAAAAAAAAAAACTACCGCATTAGGCATCAAATACCCTTGCTACGCCACTGCTACGGAATGAAATTCTTAATTCTTCTTTGTTTCTTAACGTCTGGAGAATGCGTTCACAGCATCGCTGTAGTGTGTTGTTGTCTGGATATCAATGTCGCTCGATGCGTTGTGCAAGCGAAGTAACGACTTGTGCAAAGGTCTCTCTGACTTGGTCTATACTCTATGTCATATCTATTAACACTATGTAGCAGGAAGCTTCACTACATCCAGGGGAGAGCATTACGACTATCCTGTTCAAAACGTATTTAGATTATTTTCCCCTTGTATTCGGAGACACGGTGGCTGAGCGGTAAAGCGCTTGGCTTCCGAACCAGGGCCCCGGGTTCGAATCGTGGTGAAGACCTGGATTTTTAATTTCGGGTTCTTTGGGCCAACCAGCTCTATGGGTACCTGACATTAGTTGGGAAAAAGTAACAGGCGGTTTATAGTTATCCTGATCACACTACACCGTAGGCTACAGAAACAGATGACCTTTACATCATCTGCCCTAATGATCACTAAAGATCTCTTATCATAGTTCCAAAACCTACATCATGTTTGTGAACAGCGCAAAAGAGATATATATATATATATATTACTATTATTTTTACCATTATTATTTTTATTATTATGTCAATCTATTACCATTGATTTCGCAGAACTATTGGATCAGTATTTGAAAACGAAAGAAGTCCGCCATCTTGTCTGTCTAAAGGTCTCATGTTTCTATTTGAAATAGAGCATATTTGAAAGGCATCCTTGTACTGTAACGCGTAGTAGATATTCTATCATATCATTTTAATTACATACCTTCTTTCTTAACAGAAGATAATTACGTTCTACGCGTGTGCATGTATCAATCTAGTCGTGGATTTTAATCAAACACTTTGCTAAGTCATTGGATTTCTTCTTGCTGATTCAGGCAACCCGTTCCATGATTTAATGGCCCTAACGAAGAAGAAACGCTTGTACGACTTTGTCCTTGTATATGGATAAAGAAATGTATCTTTATCTAATGTCTTTCTAAGCATTTTATTAGGATGTCTTTGTTTCTATTTTAAACCACTGAATTCATCTTTAATCTTTGGAATCGAAGACATTGCCATTATAATTATTATTATTATTATTATTATTATTATTATTATTATTATTATTATTACAATGGTTTTGTTTGACATTAAGAAGATGATTAACAAAGTCTCCAGGACACACGTTGTATAACAATTAGAACTTTTGCCCAGATAAAATCTCCACCGAGCTAAGAACTCTAGCATTACCCAAAAAAAAAATGTCTGTCTCAAGACTTAGAACATATGAATATTCTCTACACACATCCTATCATAGAACAAGGGAAAACACCGAACCGTTTCTTTGAAATGATTAGTCAGCGGAAATTCCCGATCGGGCCCTTGTTTTCCAGCGATTAGGTTTTCTTATTTACAAAGCGACTTTGTCCAGACCTAAAGCTTTTTAGATTACTAAAAGTTCCTATTTGTTAAAGTACCGAATTTATAAGCCTGACGTTCGGTAGCCCAGTGAGTTATCATATTTCTAAGGTTGGGGGCTAACAAAGGCTAACTATTTATAATAAGGAATGCAGTATTTTCTGTGTCTACGAAGCCCCAGCTGTGACCTACATATCTTGCAAAATCATAGTAAGCATAACCCTCCGCCGTGTACGTGTGTGGAGGGGAGAAAGGAGAAAGAGAGTGATGGGGTAAAGAGAGATAGGGAGAAAGGGAAAAGAGATGGAGAGAGAAAGGAGAAAGAGAGTGATGGGGTAAAGAGAGATAGGGAGAAAGGGAAAAAGAGATGGAGAGAGAAAGGAGAAAGAGAGTGATGGGGTAAAGAGAGATAGGGAGAAAGGGAAAGGAGATGGAGAGAGAAAGGAGAAAGAGAGTGATGGAGTAAAGAGAGATAGGGAGAAAGGGAAAAAGAGATGGAGAGAGAAAGGAGAAAGAGAGTGATGGGGTAAAGAGAGATATGGAGAAAGGGGAAAAGAGATGGAGAGAGAAAGGAGAAAGAGAGTGATGAGGTAAAGAGAGATAGGGAGAAAGGGGAAAAGAGATGGAGAGAGAAAGGAGAAAGAGAGTGGTGGGGTAAAGAGAGATATGGAGAAAGGGGAAAAGAGATGGAGAGAGAAAGGAGAAAGAGAGTGGTGGGGTAAAGAGAGATAGGGAGAAAGGGAAAAGAGATGGAGAGAGAAAGGAGAAAGAGAGTGATGGGGTAAAAAGATATAGGGAGAAAGGGAAAAGAGATGGAGAGAGAAAGGAGAAAAAGAGTGATGGGGTAAAGAGAGATAGGGAGAAAGGGAAAAGAGATGGAGAGAGAAAGGAGAAAGAGGTGGAGCTAAAGAGGGAAAGAGAGAGCGGTGGAAAAAAATGAGACACGAAGGAGGAGGGAGGTAGAGAGTGAATGAGAGAAAGAGAGATTTGGAAGAGAGAGAAAGTAGTGGGGAAGAGATTCAGTGATGCGTAGAGAGGAAGGGAGATGAAAAATGATACAAAGAGAAAAGAAAGAGATATTGACTAGATCTAGCTATTGAAAGAAAAATGTCAATCGTCTATTTCTTTTGTGGGTATCATTGAAATTAGTTAAAATATACCGAGCTACCCCCCCCTTTTTTTTTGCTATTCTATTTGGAGCAGATGAGAATATATTCGGATCCATAAGATATATTTTAGATCTATATCAGCGAGACAATGTCATATGTCTTATAGTCTGCTACATAAAGACAGGTGCGTTAACTTCTGTGTTAATACCAACCACCTGATGTCCTGGTATAGGACAGGTCAAAGGTGCGCTTCAAGCTATCAATACAAAACAATAATGAGGTTCGTATCTTTCCACCGCAGTTCAGCTTTGGCACATCCTTCCATCAATAGCATTGTCAAGGGGAGACAACCGCGAACACACCCTGATGGTAATCCCTTGTCGCTCGCTCGAAGGATCTCTCCGACAAGTTCCGGTAACAGACGACACCGTTTTAGTTTCAATGAAACACTGCGCACCTACGAAGCCCGTCAGATGACGTCATTGGATTGTTCAGTTCTAAATATAGAATGGCTGAAAACAAACACACAAGCTCAGCGCTAAATCAAGATCTAGATCTTTCTAATTTTAAGTATTTCCCACCACACGGTCTGGTTTTAATCAACGAAGATAAGATATTTGATTTTATACAGTGTTTATATGCATATTTCTCAAACCATTTTTTATCCATACATGGTTTGAGAACATCAATGCATAAGCGATAATGCGAACATGCTGGCATCCTCTATAAGCTATGTAATGAGGGACGGATTTACCGCACTGCAAACAAAGCAGTAGCTTTGGGTCTCTACCTTAAATTAAATTACTTAGAAAAACACAAAGATTAAAATATTTCTTCATCCATGTGCTAGGACGAATTCGTATGATATCTTGTCCTCAACGCCATTCGAACATAGAACGACCTGCCTGAATTAGCTAGGACAATCAAAAACGTAAATGAATGAATTTCCAGAATTGAAAAAAAAAACCCATTCCATACTAGATATCATTGTCTCATTATAATCTGAATTGTTAAAGAAATAAGTCAAGCAAGCAAGTTTTTATTTTAAATCACTTCCTCCTTTATGAGGCTAGCGTATAATTATAATTTCAGATTTCTTGTGAAATGCTTCATTATTAGAAGCAGTCTTTCCAGAGAGCTTACACAATCGAGTTTCTGTATTACAGTCCAGCTGCTTCCTACAGAAGACGGTGTGAAAAATGTTATGAAAGTCTGTTTCTTCATTCGACTATTTACTAAATACAAAGAAACAATCGTGTCGAGTGCGGGAATACCCGCTGAAAGCGTTTTCAAAATAGCCAAATTTAATTTTATGATGATTATCTTTTAAAAAAATTAAAACGTAAAACCTAATTTTTCATTGTTTGGCCAATTTTTTTTAGTTTTTTTGTTCTCAATAATATGCATAAACAATCAAATTTATAAGACAATTATTGAAGCCATTTAAAAAAAAAATTGAAGTATCCAGATTTCAGCCAGTGATTAACTTTTTGAACTCTGAAGAGTTCGCAAGAAATTGAAAAAAAAACAAAAAAACTTTGGATCTTGTCCATCAAAAAAGCTGATCATATTTTTTGGTTGCCTATTTTTATAATCGTGAATATATTTTTCAAGGAGACAAAGTTCAGATTAGCTCTTCATAAACATGCTCTGTTCATGTTTATGTTCATCTTCATGTTTATGTTAATGTGTATTATCATGTTTATGTTAATGTTTATGTTCATGTGTATGTTCATGTGTATGTTCATGTGTATGTTCATGTGTATGTTCATGTGTATGTGTATGTTCATGTGTATGTGTATGTTCATGTGTATGTTTATGTTCATGTTTATGTCATGTTGATGTCCATGTTTATGTTCATGTTCATGTTCATGTTTATGTTCATGTTCATGTTCATGTTCATGTTTATGTTTATGTTCATGTTTATGTTTATGTTCATGTTTATGTTCATGTTTATGTTCATGTTTATGTTCATGTTCATGTTCATGTTCATGTTTATATTTATGTTCAAGTTCATGTTTATGTTTATGTTTATGTTTATGTTCATGTTCATGTTTATGTTCATGTTTATGTTTATGTTCATGTTCATGTTCATGTTCATGTTTATGTTTATGTTTATGTTTATGTTCATGTTTATGTTCATGTTTATGTTCATGTTAATGCTTATGTTTATGTTCAGGTTTATGTTCATGTTTTTTTTTAATGTTTATATTTATTTTCTTGTTAATGTCTATTTCATATTTTCATGTTTATTTTTTCGGGGACAGTCTTTCTTTACTAAACAAAAATCAAATGTAAAACTAAAACTTACTTGTATAAACATTGCATATGTAGATACGACAGCTATCAATTATACCAATCACTTGCAGAATAAGCAGGGCCCCCACCCCCACCAAATACATTCCATATACGTACCAAGTAACATAGAGACTTTGGACTCATTTCCATGTTAGCTATGTCAGTATAAACAACTACGTTATCCCTGTTGTCAATGTACTTAATGGTCTCTCTTATCACATGGAATTGGCCGTTGTTTTTTAAATGCACTCAATGATCTTGTAATGTAGAAAATAAGTTGTTGTTTTTTTTTTTAATTTCCATGTATATTATTTATAGAAATATAAAATTGTCAAAAGAAATTCCTTATACTGATTTTCGAAACGGAAAATAGAAATTTGTTTCACGTGATAAATATAATAGATGCGTTTTGTCTCTACTCAAATGAGAGGAAGTTGGAAGCAAGGTCATGAACATAGTACAAGACAACAGTTTGAAGACTCTGTATAAGACCGCAGTGTGAGGATGTGTAAGACCACAGTGTGAGGACTTCTGTATAAGACAACAGTTTGAAGACTTCTGTATAAGACCCCAGTGTGAGCACCCTTGTGTAAGACCACAGTGTGAGGACTCTTGTGTAAGACCACAGTGTGAGGACCTCTGTATAAGACCACAGTGTGATGACCTCTGTATAAGACCACAGTGTGATGACTTCTGTATAAGATCACAGGTGAGGACTCTTGTGTAAGACCACAGTGTGATGACTTCTGTATAAGACCACAGTGTGAGGACTCTTGTGTAAGACCACAGTGTGAGGACTTCTGTATAAGACAACAGTTTGAAGACTTCTGTATAAGACCCCAGTGTGAGCACCCTTGTGTAAGACCACAGTGTGAGGACTCTTGTGTAAGACCACAGTGTGAGGACCTCTGTATAAGACCACAGTGTGATGACCTCTGTATAAGACCACAGTGTGATGACTTCTGTATAAGATCACAGGTGAGGACTCTTGTGTAAGACCACAGTGTGATGACTTCTGTATAAGACCACAGTGTGAGGACTCTTGTGTAAGACCACAGTGTGAGGACCTCTGTATAAGACCACAGTGTGATGACCTCTGTATAAGACCACAGTGTGATGACTTCTGTATAAGACCAAAGTGTGAGGACTTCTGTATAAGACCACAGTGTGAGGACCCTTGTGCAAGACCACAGTGTGAGGAGATATGTATAAGACCCCAGTGTGAGGACCTCTGTATAAGGCCCCATTGTGAGGACCTCTGTATAAGACCCCAGTGTTTAGTACCTCTGTATAAGACCCCAGTGTGAGGACCTCTGTATAAGACTGCAGTGTGAGGAAACTTGTACATCCCAAGACTATTAGTATAAGACTTTAATAAGACTATTAGGAGATGGTGTTGTAGATGACCACAGTGTAAGAAAAACTCTTTAGGTTTTAACTTATTTTTTATCCATTCACACAAAATGTCGGGGCTGAAAAACCTGTGGCTTTTTAAAAGAATTATTTATTTGAAAAATATTTCCCAAAATTTCTATGAAACATTATGTACAATAGTACCAACGATACACAACAGGATTCTGTGATCACGATAATAGACTAAATCAATGGTTAAAGGTTTAGCCAATAGTAGCATCTTTATTCGCTTATATTTATGATCTCTTGTCTATTGGGGGTACAAAAGTAAAGTAACAAATCTGAACTTGCTAAAAACAACAACTCTGCAACAAGAAACCGGTTGTTAATAAGGCTTACTTTTTTACTTTAGTTGATAAAGTAGTACAATAAATCAGTTCCTTCATTCAGAAACCGTAATAAAATAGGGACTTTCTAGTGTTATTTATTATCGGTCCGATTATATCAACGCCACTGGTTGTTCAGGAAACATGAAAAGGACCAAAATGCCTATATGTAGTCGCTGAATGAACTCTTTATCTTGTGTCTGTTCTTTTTATGTGTATGTTACTGTTGTGTTGTCTTTATATGAGAAAAGGGTCCTTGTAATCACAACAAATTTCCATAAGGATCAGTAAAGCAGTCTTAGTCTTAGTCTGTTCAATTATTTTAAATTTGAAAACAATGTATCGCAGAGATGAGTGTATTCTTATAGGTTTTTTTTTTGTTTGTTTTTCATCGAGATGTATCGAACTAATAGTCCAAAAAGACATTGTCAAAGTTAAGAGATATTATTTAGTTTTGAAGAAAACAATTTTAAGTCTGTTTGTCGGGGAGATCTTGTGTAAATCTAAATGATAATTGTTCGAGCAATATTAGCATTGTGTCCAGGATCTGAACTAATCATGTCTTCATCAGTCCCTTAGTCTTTTAGACCTTTGGGGCACCACACAATAATCTGCTCATCTCTGTCCACTCCTCTCTGTCTTTTTCCGGGATGAGTCTCTCTTCCATTGTGGAATATAGTCCTCCCATATATTCTTTTGTCAGACTCCCTTATAACTGATTTTAGTGACTTTTGCGTTTCTTGAAATATGGTCGTACAATCTTAGCTTGCATTTTTTAACAATAGTGAAGAAGCTCTTAATGGGCTGATTGCAATATCGTGATCCTTTTTCAGATTTCCTCGTTTGTGATATGGTATTGTGTGCCTAAAATCTCGTTTCCATGTCTCGGATCTGACCCTACAAATATTATAACCGTCTGGTGTTTCCTAGCAGCTCTAGGTTACTTAGTTCAAATACTAAGAGTCGTCTAGTATTTTACAATCATATTGACAGGGCTGTAGTACAAACTAATATTATGTATCCTGCTACAAACTGCTAACGTTTCAACATTTCTATGGGCCAAGCTAAAGTCTACTTTATGACATGTAATATATTTGCTTTAACCTTTTCAACTGGCATTTTTTGAGTGCAAATCTTTCTTAATACCAGTTCATAAAAGCTTTGAACTTGGAAATATTACACAACAGGATCCTGTTTTCTTATGACTTATGATGTAAGCCTGAACATGTAGGTTGCATTCTTTATACCAAATGTCACTAAAGGTTTTACTCAGTCCAAAAGTAATAACTACATAGGTCTAGAAAAGATTTTAAATCTGTAATGCGAAAAAGTACCAGAATTCCATAGATTTTACGCTAAAATTGATATTAGATAGTGATACTATTCACTACTCTCATTAGAATACGTACCCAGCAACAAAGATGCGAAATGTGTTAAAAATGACATTCTGTTTCTATCAAAATTCAAATCACAAACATATTCTTACTAGTCTACCGGCGGCGTAGCATCCGCCGCTATTTTTCAGGGCCGGCCATAGGACACAGCAATCTATCCGACCGCAATGGGCCCCACACTTTCATAGGACCCGCGCTAATTATATGTGTAAATTATTTAATGAAAACAATTTTATATCTCATGAAATATATAGACAAAAATTGTCATTTTGGGGTGTCATTCAATATGGAGAACGCCAATCCTAAGGGCGATAAATAGAAACGGCAATTTGCATTTAGCCGTAATTGTGTAATCTGGTGAAAGAAGCTTTTCGCGCCTGAAACTAATGAAGAATTACTTTAGTTCAGCAATTCTCGTAGATAGATTGAAACATTGGTCTGCTGTTACTATTGAGCGTGATGTATGTAGGAAATACAATTTTCATGATACTCTGTATGAGTTCGCTACACGCAGGGCTCGTAAAGTTCGTGGGATAACTCTATCCGCAGAAATGAAAGAGTGATCTTTCCTCTACAACTTCTCGTCCAAACTCTTGAGCGAAGAAGAGAATTATATATATATATAGATAGATAATAACATTTTAAAAGCAATGATAATATCAAATGCGGAGTTAAACTTTTTCTTTGGATGAAATTGTGAAACAAGACTACGTTGTATTCTGGCAGAAGTATTTTTTGTAAATAACTAAATTTTATTTAAAATTATATTTAAACTCTCCACCGTAATTACATATCCAGCCAAAAAGATGTCAGTGTTAACGCATCAGTGAATTCATAGCTCATAAAAAATTACCTGCACTATTGTTGTAAAAGAATATGCAGACAGACAAAGCGACGGGTAGACAACATAAAAGAAAGCGGTTCTATCCAAGGCGAAAGGCAGGAATGGAGAAAGACGGTCGACAATTCTTGCATGGTGCCCATACGGTTGAACAGACTAAGGGATAGATAATAGGTAAAAAAAGGTAAAAGTATGGAATGACGAGGCACAGGCCGAGTCTGAATTATTTTGTCTTGTCTTATATTTTTAAGACATTTTAGAAAAGAAACTACCTTATCCAAGCCTATACTTCCTGTGGGAAAGGCAAGTAATGACAGCGGCTACAGTGTCAACATATCTCACTATTTGTAGTTCAATGTTAAAGAAATCAAAAGAATGACACGTAATCAAATCTGTTTGCTTTTGCAAGACTTTGACATCTTAATATCAACAATAAATGAGGCTTACCTCTCAAATCACATCCAAATAAACGAAATACAACAAAAGAAGTATATAGATGGTTAAATAATACATCGTAATTTTTTTTATAACAAACTCACTCAGACAGTTTTTAGGGAAAAGAAATGAAGACTCCAAAAGATAGCTCTTATGACCTTTACTTTAACCTTGGTATCAGTATCAGAAATTAATGGACCTCATTCACCAATCGTAAACAAACAACATTTAGCCACGTGATTCTATATATCTTCTATACAAAATTATGTAATCCATAGTGGTTGTCACGTGATATTGTTTTATCAATATTATGACGTGGTTAAATGTGTTTATTTACTACCGTTGAATGAGGCCCATTTGCTAGATCTCATTTCTCTAAATAATAATGTGTTTAAAATCGGTGGATTCAAAGTACCCAAAGATGGATCTAGAACTGAACATCGATTTATCTGTGGAATTTTACTTCTAGAGAGACGATCTTTTTCTATTTTCGCATGTGACAAAGAGGCCATTTCCTTTTTAGACAACTGCAGTCACAGGTTGGGCATCTGTAATCACCAGGCGTTGTAGCACTTTCACCCTTCTATCTACTTCTGGTGTGTACGCCATCTGCAAACCAGGTCCCTGCCTTCATGCTTGCTCTCCATGTGGATCTAACCTGTGTCTCATTTTCCCAACTCCATGTCGCGTTTGCAAAACTTTAGTATACCTAAAAAGAAGGTGGCTTATGACGCTCCTGCCTTTTGTTAGAACACTATACAGAATGTTTTGTGGGAGTCGACCTTGTGAAACTTCCTGATTGGAGACATGGTCCCTCCAAGAGATGCCCATTATGCGTCTCAGGCAGCGCAAGTGGAAACTAAGCCCATTAGAGAAGGCAGGCTGTGGCAGATCAGCACCTAACTGACAGGGGGCTGCCAAAGTTGAGGCGGGCGGTAGCTGATCAGTGAGGCGCGAAGACCTCTCCCACCGTCAGAGACAACCCGTGGCGTCCATACATTACGCCAATCAAGTTGGACTTATAACCCGTAACTGTTGTCTCCCGTGTTGTTTTAGCCGCTTTGCAGCAGCACCAGAGTTTCCTCTCCTGGGCGCATTCCTGGGCCTTGGATAAGGGGGTCATGCGTGGCCCATGCGTCATGATCCCTCTCTCGACCTTGCTGATGAGATCCAAAGGAACGCATCGCATTACATTTGGCACCAACTTAGTTGCAGAAGCTGCCGGAGGGAATTTCATAGCTGATACTCCCAACGCCTAAGGGGCTTCACTCCTGATTTCTCCTCGAGGTTGTCTCCTGAAGCCTCAGTACCGCAAGGTAGCGGGGGTTTGAAGTCAGAGTACCCCTCTTCTAGATGAACTGCCTTACTAGGCTGACGAGCTCCATCTGCCTGAAGCTCCCGGTTTTGTGGCGCCAGGTATCCGCCTTCACCCCTTCACCTGTTAGTAAGAGCAGTTTCACCGGGCCTAATATCTAAGCCACACGAGCAGGCCAGGTGCTGGACTTAGTTGTCAGAGGCTATTTGAGACGCATGCCGTTAGGAGTATTTTATAGACAATGGGAGCTTATTCCCATTGACACCCCTGACCATGACAACCTTTGAAACCACCTTGTGAATACGTCACATATAAACCGCACACCTGTCTGACAAAGACATTTTTTTTTTGAGTTGACCTTAATAGTTCAAGCATATTGCATTTAGTTTCACTACAGTAAGGATTAGACTTTCTTGAAATCCTATTGCACGCTCTAACTTTACATAATATATTTGTGACTTTCCAGGACGTGACGTTATTGACATTTGGCACTTCGACCATAAAACTTGGCACGCCAGCATGTCCTGCTAAATGGAGTGTGAAGCCGTGACCTGTTTGAGGCCCATGAACAGGATGTTAATATGTCAAGTCCATAAGTAGTATCTGTCAGTCACTCAAACTTGGAATGAGAGTCAACTGAAAGACATTTCCACCACCGCAGCAAGATCTGTTTCACTGAATGCTAACAGTGAACGTTTTATCACTTTTCAGAGATATATTGTCAACGCACCGTTATATGAGAATTTAAATAACTTTACGGTCAGTCATGAATGCCATCAATGCTGGGTAATCTGTGTTTATAGGCTTCGGGGAAATCCATTTTGGATTGTGTTCAAAGAGGTCACCCCCTACCGCAAGCCCATTGGAAGACATTTCTTACTCTTGTCAATCTTTTTTTTTTTCATAGTATGCTTAGTATTGGAGTCGCGGTGGCTAAGTAGTAAAGTGCTTTGCTTCCAAACCGGAAAGGTGTGAATCCTGGTGAAGACTGGGATTTTTAATTCTGGGATCCTAAGGACGCCTCTGAGTCCCCCCCCCCCCCCCACCGAGCGCTAACTTGTACCCGACATTAGTAAGGCTCTTAGTCGTTATGCTGGTCACATGACACCTTCGTTAACTGTGGGCCCCAGAAACAGACGACCTTCACATCATCTGCCCTATAGATCGCAAGATCTCAAAATGGAACTTTAGTTTATGGCTTGTATTACTTCTTGTTATAGTCGATAATTCTTAATCAAAGTCAACTTTCTTTATGTATTTCTTTCTCAACAAAAATTCGGAAGATTGGTTCTCCACGGGTCGATGATATTAATGTCTAGAGTGCTGGAGGCGTATTTTTAAACAAAAATCACATTTCTCTACGAGTTTTTTTATTTCGCTTTTGTTCGTGTGGGTATCAAAGAGCTTAGAAACAGTTAAGTAACAAGTTTTCGTTTTCAAGAAAAGAGTCCCAGTTGAAAATATCGCATGGAAATTTCGACATGAGGATTAATAAAAATAAATGTGTGTGCCCACACAAATATCCGGGTTCAAACCTTGACACATACTTTCTATGAATTGAAGAGTTTAAGTTTTTATTGTGTTTTTTTTTTTTTTTACGACGACAAGAATAGAAGACAAAAAAACAAAAGAAACATTTCCATTATGTTAGCCATGTTCAACTTTTGTTGGCGCGCTGGTGCGTACTGGAGAGGATATAAGCGCGGGTGTCTAAGACTTAAGATCTACCTGTTTGGGGGCAAAGGTCGTCAACATGAAGGTAACTTATAGATTAAAGACATTTTCCGAAGCACATGACAATGAATGGACACCAGCTTTGCCACACAATGGTTAGCTTTTTACCATGCTCAAAATGTTTCATCTGGGATTATCTACATCAAACGGGTCCCAGTGCCAATAAATAAATAAAAATAAATTACAAAAAAAGTGGTTATCTTTTAATGTGCAGATGTTCCTTAAACCTAGGGAATAATTACGTCCAAAGCGTGCATTAACCTAGATGTGTATGTTGGTTATAGACTGAAACTCTGCTAAGTCATCGGTTTTCCTGGCTGATTCTGGTAATTTGTTCTATGTTCTAATTGTACAAGGAAAGAAGGAGCACTTGCACCATTTGTCCTAGTAAATGCCAGTGCTTCCCAAACCATTTCCATAACGGAACACTTCGCTCATTCGGAGTATTTAGCGGAACACTTCGCTCGTTCGGAGTATTTAGCGGAACACTTCGCTCATTCGGAGTATTTAGAGGAACAATTCGCTCGTTCGGAGCATTTAGCGGAACACTTCGCTCATTCGGAGTATTTAGCGGAACACTTCGCTCGTTCGGAGTATTTAGCGGAACACTTCGCTCATTCGGAGTATTTAGAGGAACAATTCGCTCGTTCGGAGCATTTAGAGGAACACTTCGCTCATTCGGAGTATTTAGCGGAACACTTCGCTCATTCGGAGTATTTAGCGGAACACTGTTTTTGTTTTTTTTAGATTGGTATGGGATCTTTGAGGCGCCTGTGAGTCCACCGAGCAGGGGAAAAGTAAGGCGATTGGTCGTTGTGCTGGTCACATGACACCATTGTTTAGCGTAGGCCACAGAAAAAGATGACCTTTACATCATCTGCCTTATAGACCACAAGGTCTTGAAAGGGGAACTCAAGTAACGTCAGTATTTTGTAAGACGAGAAACGTCAGAAACACTTGAAAACAAATAAATAATTTGATTTAAGAGATCTGACAGATTGTTTTTAAAAAGAGTGTATTGTTTCGCAAATATTTTATAAAGCAACGATAGTACAATTTAAAAATAAACAAACTTACTTTTTTTTCTCTTTTTTTGATATGTTAACAAAAATGTACGCAAATCTGTTTCTTTTTTCTTGCACAGTGTACAATATATATTGCTTCAATCGCTAAAATACTTTCGTTCAAAACCTTGAATCATTCTTTATATATAAACCTAGAATTAATTCAGTTCTTACAATATGCTTATGGGGAGAATTTTGTTTACATTTTTTGATGACATTGATGACGTCAAACTTTTTATTTTATTATCATCTCAGCATTTCTGACATATTTGTTTCCTATCCCCTGAACTTAAGATTGTACATACACCCGATCAACTGTTTTGTTTTGACACTTACACAATTTAAAAAAAAACTATTTAGACTGTTATCAACTATTTTAAAAGATTGGATGTCCTTGACAACCAGAAATCCAAAACATTCTAGGTCAAGGGCCTTTTTTTTTTAAGTATTTTATTTTCTAATTTCGTCTGGTCTGTTAACATATCTTTTAGAGCACGGTAAATAAACGAAACATTTGTATATAGAACGTATACCGGGCTGAATTAGCAGAAGTTAAATTAATGCAGACGGCACGGAACTGAAACTCAAAAAATGGCATCCACTAACGAATTTTTTTTATTTTTATTTTAAAATATGCATGCTTAAAATTAAAACGAGAAAATCTTATTAGATTTACGAGTACTTTCAGGTGTAATCACACTAAAAAATAGTCCTTAAAGGCTTAAAAACTGGGTTGACGCTTTTACTTGCTAAATAGGGGTCCCTGGTTCGAATCCTGGTAAGAACTGTGAATTTTAATTTGTGATCTCTGGGCACATCTGAGTCCACCAAACTCCTGACGTTTTGTCTTTGTGCTGGACACATGACACCCTCGTTAACATATATATATATATATATATATATATATATATATATTGTAGAATTTTAGATCTATAAAAAATTAAAATTTTAACAAATTTATTTTTATAACTATTTTGTAAAGGCATAAATAAATCTAAATATATAAATATATATATAAATATATTCTTTTTGTGTGTTTGTGTTCTGCAAAGATACTTTGGCTTAAATGTTTCTTTTTTTTTTCTTCCTAATTTTGAATTAGTTTACTCGCTGAATACAACGTAACTTAATCTAGGGCAAACATTTGACCTATTTAAGTATAACTATGACCAAATAAATGGACTGTAGAAATGAGAAAAACAGAACCAAAAATTAAAATTCGATACCATTTTATTTTGGGAAAATATAGCTTTCGTAAACAACTCCCCCCCCCCTTGAATGCAAATCATTGGATGGCTGGAGAGTTCGTCACTTTGGCTGTGCGGATATCTCGCAATGTACAAGGGAGAGTCTGGGGGGGGGGGTGCGGGAGAGAATGTGTGACCTGGTTTCAATTCGATATCTTTTGCGCTAGTTAGCCCGGCTTGTTGACCTAAATATATTTTATTTATTTATCTGCAAAATTCCACCAAACACACACACTCAAAGAAAAATTACATTCTCTAATTGGGTCAAAGTCCTTAAGATTCCCAAGAGGCATTATGTTACACAATACTCAATGCAGAATCGGGAGTCCTGTTCAAAAAGCTAATTATTAAAAATATGTTTGAGGCTTTTATACCGTATTCATTTGGTTTTTTTTTTTTTAACTTAATGATGCTTTCACGTTCCGGGACTACGTCAAAATTCAAAAGTCTTATTTTTTAATGTCTGACTGATTCAGTTATTATTTAGATCTCTCCATTGAGTAAACCTTGACATCATTGCGCGCTAGTATAGCGATGCCCAAACTACGACCCGTGGGACTAATTCGGCCTTTGACGTGAGGCTTTCTCGCCCTTTGCCCAGAGTATATAATGAATCCACAAAGCATTGGATCTATAAGACTCGATAATTTTTTTTTTATTTCGCGTTCATGCTACCCGTAAAAAGTATTTTGACCCCAACCCAAAAAAGTTGAACACCACTGCGTCTGTAAGGTGTGAACTATTTAGCGCATTCAAGGACAAAAAATCTCTGTCGAGTTGCAGAGGATCAATGGTTTCCGCCCCACTTCAGGTGACACAACTCAAGTAGAGAAGCTCAGAAATAAACACTTCATGATTTTTTTTTCCTCCCTGTCGTCTGCTCAAATTTCAATGCGTTCAGAAAAAAAAAAAAAGAGTAGACGTTCGTTAATAATGCCAATATTTAATCCCACTTGCGTAAATCTGTTCAATATTCAAAGCACTCTAGAGAAAGGCAAAGAAACAGAGCGTAAAATGCACAGCTGGTCTAGACATCTTCTTGCGCTTATCAATAATGTAACGCTGAGTCAGTGAAAAAAAAATGAGACTTTAGTTCTAGACCTATACGTCCTACAAATATAACATTGTGTGACGTACATTTACATAAGACTTTTTTTTCTTGTCAATTTTTCAATCTAGGAATATGTTAACAATTCCAATTCGTCTTTCGTTAAATATAGTCTAAATTATACTGGATTAGACACATGCAGAGCCCATGTCAGATACGGCTTGAGATAACATTGAAATCTTTGAAACAACTTTTTTTTTGCCAATTTTATTTTATTTAATTTTTTAAATACTTTTTTAAAAAACTTGTCCTTGTTATTACATTTTTGTTGCAATATTCTTTTTTTTTCACAATTTAGTGTGTGTGGGGGGAGGGAGGTTTAAAAGCATACCTTAATGAGTGTAGTTGCTAGCTGTTGACTTGTAGGTGTTATATCTTAACTTATAAAACTTAAATAACTTCTTTGTGAACAATATTATATTATATATATATATATATATATATATATATATATATATATCTTGGATTGCAATATAAATAAATTTAACTTAAGATAAAATGAAATCAATGTATGAGACTTGAGTAATACTATAAAATGGTATTCTGAACTAAATCTAACTCACTACAAAAGCGCGTCTTTTCACTCTGGCAATCTGAAGTCGTCCCTCCTAACTAAGACCAGGTGACCACAATGCTGTTTATCTTGCATCATTCCCAGCCAATTGCTAGCCCCTTCCCACTGTCCACATAGAAACACACACACACACACACTACATTACGATGAGCATTAGTTTATTTGTTTTGTTAAAGTTCTTATATAATGTAAAGTGATCTTAAAGAAATGAATTATTCCAGACATTGTCTTCCCGTGTTAGCACTAAAATTTAAGACGAATGTTTGTGAAAAAAAAAAGAAATCGTAAATGAGAAACTGATTCTGAAATCTGTCTATGTATAAAGGACAGAAAATTAAAGAAAGAATATATATTTTAAATATTTGAAACATTCTTTAATAATGGTGTTTGCGAATAAAAGGAAGAATTACAACAAATTATTTAAATTCAAAAAGAAAATATTTCACTTTCAAGAGACACAAAAGAGTAGTGGAACTTGTTCTAGTAACGCTACAAAATATCAACAGCTGGGTATGTCAATAGCGTCAATTCAGTGTTCACATCCTATAGTATCACATGGATGTAAGTATGGTATGCAGTAGCCTCGTTAAAGTTTTCAGACGGTGTTATATTTGTGGTCGTTAAACTAATACATATAGTGCAATTTAACATTATATAACATATTCGGTATCACTTACTAAATTAAGCAAATAATTTGCCCTGGAAAATGAAGTCAATTCGTGAAGTGTTAACGCTTACAAATAAGCAAACCTTTTGTCAAATGAGTTTTAAAAATAAATATGACCAAACAAACATTTGGCTTGCATGTTTGACACTTGATTCATTTGATCCTTTTCAACCTCCAGTTAGCATTTTTAAGAAACGGAATAATATAAAGGTTAGTGCATGTTCTTTGATATTTTTTTCTTGTGAAACATAAAAACGCCAATGGGCCAATTTGGTGTACAGCCCCGAAGAACGTTTAATGCATCAACCTGAGGCAGCCATGTTACCTTTTCAAAGGCCATTTTAAATTTAGGACAGAAAAATCAATCAAATGAACAGCAGGAAAAAAAATCAAATAATTAACGTTTAATCAATGCTTGTTTTTTTTTATAAAGGTCTTTTAAAGGTATAGAATCACTGAATTCACGATGTTATATTTTGCTTTGATTTCTTGTTCTAAGGGATTTTCACCAATGGCAGACTATAAATAGTTTTTTTTGTGTGCATCCGGTGTACAGAATAAAATATTGATAAACTAAGTTTTGTTTTAAGATTACATGATATTTTGTGTGCATCCGGTGTACAGAATAAAATGTTGATAATCTATGTTTTGTTTTAAGATTACATGATATTTTGTGTGCATCCGGTGTACAGAATAAAATGTTGATAATCTATGTTTTGTTTTAAGATTACATGATATTTTGTGTGCATCCGGTGTACAGAATAAAATGTTGATAATCTATGTTTTGTTTTAAGATTACATGATATTTTGTGTGCATCCGGTGTACAGAATAAAATGTTGATAATCTATGTTTTGTTTTAAGATTACATGATATTTTGTGTGCATCCGGTGTACAGAATAAAATGTTGATAATCTATGTTTTGTTTTAAGATTACATGATATTTTGTGTGCATCCGGTGTACAGAATAAAATGTTGATAAACTAAGTTTTGTTTTAAGATTACATGATATTTTTTGTGCATCCGGTGTACAGAATAAAATGTTGATAAACTATGTTTTCTTTTAAGATTACATTTTTTGTGCATTCGTAGCACGAAAGGCTACAATTTTTTAAAGATTTTCTGTTTGTGGCTAATTTTCAAAAATTTATTTGGCAACCTTTAAATTCCATTTAGCGTCTTTGAAAATGTGAAGCGCTCGTAAAAATTGTATAAGGCCCTAAGACATACTGTAAGTGTTGACTAACTTCTAAGCATTTAAGAACACCAGAAGCTGCAGCGTTTTAAATCTTTTCCTCACACGTAATCTGTTCAACATCTGCGACCCTGGACACATTTGTTTTTTATACTTGCTTTCCTAAAGGGCCCATCCTGTGCAGTTGGTGTTAGTCCTCATGTCAGGCTGACATCAGTGTATCTTTATTCATTGCTATTAAAATTAGAGTTCAGACCATAATTGTGCTAAAATAGGAAGATTTGCCTGACACGAATGTCACCATAGCTTCTAAAAGGCTACTGAACAATAAATGAAAAGGAAACTAAATTTGGAAAGTTTATAGAATTTTTTAAGATCCTAAAAATTGTCAATTTTAATTTCATAAGCCGAAGCTTTAATGGATTAAGCTGTGGCTGCTGGCTCCGTGGTATGCCTCAGGCTGTATCGTCACATTTATTTCAAGAGCCGTCAGTTACTAGCTACTTTCCCCTTGCCATATATCTCACTAGGGTCACCGGGACACATATTTGAGTCCCCAAAAAAAACTCTTGCAGAATACAGGGACAGATGACGTAAAGAGAACTTGATTAGACCCCCGAAGTAGCCAGAAGTAACAGCTTTGTCTGTATCACATGTTGGAAAAATAAGCAGGTCGCAGATAAGTTCACTAGGGTCACCGGGACACATATTTGAGTCCCCAAAAAAAACTATTGCAGAATACAGGGACAGATGACGTAAAGAGAACTTGATTAGACCCCCGAAGTAGCCAGAAGTAACAGCTTTGTCTGTATCACATGTTGGAAAAATAAGCAGGTCGCAGATGAGTTCACTAGGGTCACCGAGACACATATTTGAGTCCCAAAAAAAAAACTCTTGCAGAATACAGGGACAGATGACGTAAAGAGAACTTGATTAGACCCCCGAAGTAGCCAGAAGTAACAGCTTTGTCTGTATCACATATTGGAAAAATAAGCAGGTCGCAGATGAGTTCACTAGGGTCATTGCACAAGACCTGAATCTTCGGAATAAAATTGTCAAAAGTTGAAACAGTGCAATAGTATCGTCTCATAGGTCGAACAATGCTCGCTTTAACCCCACTGCCGTACCGTGAGAGTTGGGGCGAGGATAAAAACACTTACCAACAGTAAGGCACTACCAACGTCCCATGAGCCGTACCCGTGACCCTGACCGATCCGCCCCCGACCAAATTATTCTGCGCATAGTATAAAATATAAAACTCAAGATATTCTTTTCCACAGAACTCGATGATTTTGTATTTTATTTTATGTATTTTTTTATTTAATGCGATGATGTGACTCTTATCTTATCTTATATAATACAGACGTTTCTTCAAAAAAGAAGATGATTACGTCCTACGCGTTACGCACCTAGTCAAGCATGTTAATCAATGACTTAATTTCTGCAAAGTCACTGGTTTTCCTGGCTGGCTCAGGCAATCCATTCCAAGCTCTAATATCACTAGGGAAGAAGGAGTCTTTGTACAAATTTGTCCTAGCATATGGAACAAGGAATGTGCCTTTATCTTTCTGTCTTTCTGAGTATTTTATTAGATTTTGTTTTTGTATTTGAAGATTATGGTTCAGTGTTTTATGTATAATTGCTACTTTACTTCTGAGTCTTCTCACTTGAATTTATTTCGCCATCTGGCTCAAAAAGTTTGGCCATAATTTTTTTTAAAGAACATCTCAAAGTTTTATATGAAAAACCAAAAGAAGAGAAAATCTTTCATCTGTACCAATTTGTTGACATGTTTGTTGCTTTTACCTCTTTACCTATTGCAGTGTTACCCAAACTACGTTCCGCGATACCTCAATAGGTGTTCCACAAACTAATGAAATAATAAACTAGCAGGACACCTCGTGACTTATTCTTTCTAAAACTAAGCAAAGTGTTCCGTTAAATGCTCAAAATGTGCGAAGTGTTCCGTTAAGGAAAATGTATGAAAAAGCACTGAACTATAGTTATGTGCATATGACTAGATCTGGAAAAGAAAAATCCATTGGCGTAGCTAGTTGTTTATTGGCGAGATATACCAAAGTGACAAATCTCAATTCTTATGCCCTCACGTCGTGCTCTCGGTGCAGCAAAGACATCTATAATACCATCTGCATCAATGCTGTCAATTGTTGTTTTTTACTTCACGTGAATGACAAGATTACAAAATGGCAGTGGTGTAATATTTAATATTTAATGCAAAAGAAAATATTAGAACATTCATTTAGGGGACCCTTAAATGGGGGCCCTGGGGGGACTTTTGAATGTGCCCCCCTTCCCCCCCCCCCAGCTACGCCAATGGAAAAATAGTTGAAATTGTAAAGAATTGTTTCGAGAAAAATGTTTTAAATATTTTTACAAGTATCAAATTTGGCAGAAATGCTGAAACATTTCATAAGTTTTAGCAACGGCACTTTTGGCTTCACCGAATAATAAGACGAAAAGTGATTTTAAAAATTTGAATATATCATTATTATTGGACACATTATTTTTATTGAACACATTATTATTATTGAACACATTATTATTATAATTATACGAACGTATAGTCATTCTCTGGCACTACCAGGGCCAAGCTTCGTTAGAGAGAAACAAACTTCATTGTAGTTCTTGTCCGCTGAAATAATTTTCTGGTGTTGTGGCAGGTCTGAAACAGAACCGCCCTCTGACAGGCAACGAGAATCTTCTTAAAGATGTTAGGCTTAAGGGCCTTGAGTGTTTGTAAGGTCAGTAGTCATTATCCCCTTGATTTTATAAAAAAGAAAAAAGAAAGTTCTTCTTTCAGGCCATTTCATATATAGGGCAGATGATGTAAAGGTCATCTGTTTCTGTGGCCCGCGGTTAGCGGTTGATATAACAACAGGGTATATTGTTTTTTAAGACAAATACATAAACGCTTAATCTCTAAACTTAAGTTTTCATTATCTCTTTGTTTTTCCATTTCAGTTTTGCTTAAATTATGGGATAGCTGAGCAGCAATGTAAATGATGGTTGCGGGTTGTTCTCTTTTGTCATAAACAGAGAGCGTCTCATTATTATTTTTTTCTGAAACTTGGACTATCGCCAGATCTTGTACTGAAGTTGTCTTTCCCTTTTCTTTGATCTCCGGGGAGATCACCTCAACATTGTCTGTTTTATTATACGCTTATCTTCCATTAGTGTGGCTATTGGATCACGAAAATGCACAAAAAGCTATTAATCCTAGATTTCTAATTTATTTCTAGGTGAACTCTGTCTTGCATCAAATGAATCAACTACGACGCTCTACGCCAGACGTCATTGAAAATAATACTCCTAAACGCGCTGAGGTTTCCAAAAATATTTTAAATGTCCTTCTTCCGTATCCAAGCACCTGGAGATTGACAGATTTCAGCGGACGTGACATTGCACACGATCAATACAAGCGTGCTTTCCCGTGGTACAATAAGAATAACATTTCGCTAATCGTTTAAGAGTGCTTCCTTCTTATGATTTTGATTACAGACTTTGATTACATGTATGTAAGTGTCAAGGTTTGCCAAGTTCAGAACTTCGGGTAAAAAAACAAAAAACAACTTGAAACAGGTTTGATAAAAGTTAGTCGAATGGAGATGAAACAGGTTCGGTTGTGAATAGTGAACTTGAAGATGAAACAGGTTCGGTTGAGAATAGTGAACTTGAAGATGAAACAGGTTCGGTTAAGAATAGTGAACTTGAAAATGAAACAGGTTCGATAAACAAAAGTAATATGGGAAGTGAAACAGGTTCTATTAAAGAAAGTGATTACGGACAAGCTGCAGGTTCGGGTAGTCAATGGTAAGTGGAAAAGTGAACCAGATCAAATTAGCAATAGTGCACAGATTAGTGAAATAGCTTCAATTTTAAAAAGTGACTCTTTCGAATAAAATTTTAAAAAAAAAGGTATCCTCAGAGTAGTCAGAGCCACCTTAAACTTTCTAGAAACTACAAATGCCGACCCACTTTGTTGTAGTTTGAACGTGTGTTCCAAGTACATAATTGCACTTAATGTAATTCACATCTGTCCCTTGGCTTTTGCCGTAGGGTAGCCGTGACGATTCGCATAACCTAATCCCTCCATTTTTCCCGGTCAGCAGCTGTTTTTAGCGGTGACCCGACAAAATAGCGGGGACAAACTCATTTGTCGTCTTTTGCAGCATTTTTCTGTAGCATTTAATCTTAAAGGCTTGAATTATTCTTCAATGTAATTACACGTTTATGATTTCAAATCAACAAATCATAAAAAGTATAATATAGCATTTTATCCCTAGTAATCAATAAATAAGGTTCTACTTTAACACTGGGGCTAATAAAATAGAAGTTGAGACAAACTGTTGATACATGAATAAGACTTTATGAGTTAAAAAAGATATGAGTTGAAACGATATGAGCCTATAGGAAATATGCTGATAATTTATTGTGATAGTAAGTGTGTTTGTATTGAGTGGCTAGTCGTGTATTGTGTGTGCCTGTGTAAGCAATGACCAGTTGACCCTCATTGTACATGGACGAGTAAACGGCAGCAATAAGTAATCTTAGTACACTTTAGTTTTTTGATCAGACTGAAATGAATGCGTATCATCCTTTAGCATGATTATTCATATCGACAGTGAAATAGCAAAGGGTTTCAAACGCTAGACAAAGCATGTGAGAGTTTTGTCTCTATCTGTTGAACCACCAACAAAATATTAAGTAACCATAAGAAGTGATTTGACTCAGAAAGGTCAGAAATAATTCAAAAACTTTTTAACTTTAAAGGAATTCGAACTCTAAATCCTTTGGTTTAATCTCTCCGCCACTCGATTACCACAAATTATAAATAACCATAATCCTTTTTTTTAATTAGACCAGAACTAACATAGACGTATTAAAAGATCCTTCATGGAACAGTACCAGGAAAAAGAAAAAAAGGCAGACAGAGAAAGCCATGGGAGGACAACATAAAAGAATGGACGGGCCTGCCATTGAAAGAGGTAAAAGACAGAGAGAAATGGAGAAAGACGGTGGACGAATCTTGCATGGTGCCCCAACGGTCCAACAGACTAAGGGATAGGTAAAGGTGAAGGTAAAGATAAAAATCAACGACGTACGTTGTCGTCTGCTAACGATGTTATAAATGAGGAGAGTCGTTGCCCTTGCCTGGGGGGGGGGATCTATACGGACCTACAACGCCATACTCAGTTGTTGACGTCTGTAAAAAAAATTATTGACGTGTATTAGTGTCAAGGTGTATGTGTATGTAAACTTTGTGTTTATGGCTTTAACCGTTTGTTTTATGTGTTTAGCTGTTTGTCTGTGTTTAACTATTTGTTTTAAAAAATAATGTAATTCAAATAGGAAAAATAATTCAAACTTTCGCCATGACTCCCAGCCCTCAGGTATCACAAACCGTCTCTACAACTGAGACCAGACTGATAAAAAGTAAATGATGAAATCACGTGATCTACAATATACAGAGACTATTTGCATGAGGTTCAATCTTCTGTTTATTAGTTTAGCTCATTGCTTGTATTTTTGGAATAGATTGACCATGGACCTAATCTCAAACTTTCTATTTCACTAACTCAGTTTTTGTAGATTTAACTATTTCTCAAACTGAGTAGCTTTATTTTGTGTTGCGATTACAAATTATCGATTTAGAGATTTAGAGATCTGAAATCAATTAATTTTTTTATTATTTTATTTTTGCCTTCAATGTTAACTACTCCGCAGTGCAGTGTTAATGCGCCAAATCTGGACACCGGAAAAAAAAAAAGTTGCTATGTAAGGCATTGCACTTTAAAATGGAATAGCAAAAATCTAAACCAGTGATGCCCAACCCTTATTCCGATTTCCAACACTCGTGATGGGGGCCATATAAACGAAAAGGTACAAAAATAAAATGAAATTGATCTTTGATTAGAAAACCTTGGATCTAGTACTTACACTGATTGATGGGTTATTTGAAGTTTATTTTTTTTAAACGCGTCACATTTTGGCTTAACTTCTCAACTTAAAACATTTGAGCACCATGGTGGCTAGCTTTACCACCGACTCATTTTCTTCTCTTTGTGGTGCATATACTTATGGATCCTCCAATCCTCGGAGGCGTAGTAGCTTAAACCAAGAATGCCGCCATATCTGTTTCGTAATGCCGTTTATATGTTGTTTGATTAAAACAGCCACACTTTACAAAACAAATATGTTGGCTTACTATCGTAATCCAAATTTCCAATTTTCCTGGTAGATTCTACATTGAGGGTTCCATTTGGTAAACGCACAAATGTTAAATGCCACTTTACCAATCAAAGAAAAAGTGAGGGACCCTAACGTAGGTAAAGATACATTTTCAACCTTTTTTTTTTAGAAAAATGTGGTGGGGTTATTTCCAACCCTTTTTTGCAGACGATTTTTTGGGCCGGATGGAACCACGTTGCGGGGCCGAATCTAGGTCTGGGTGGTCCCTTGGAATACTGTACTCATCCTTATTCTTTGGAATACATTTTTTTGTTAATATAGTTATCGTTTTATTGCTGCCATTTGTGGGCATTCTTTAAAAAGTCTCACTATATTTACTTTATAACTTACAAAACAAACAAAAAATTGCAGCGTTGATGCATGTATCCGCATTCTTCAGGCACGGGTTTAAATTATATCTATACATGGTTGCAACCAGTTGATATGGAGCGTGACACAGTGCCTAGGCAAATATTTAGAGTGTAAAAGAGATGCCACGTAATCTCATATGTTAAACATCCTAGCCCGACCTACTGGCCCGTAATCTTGGATGTAGAGTCTTTCTGTGACCAGAGTACTCAGGGGTAGCTTCTGTAGTGCAACGACTTAAGAGCCTGTACGAATGTAATCATTGTCGGTGTCAGACGTGGAGCCAACAATATTTTTTTTAAATATGAATAAAAAAGAAGATGAAAATAAATCTGGACGTACACTGCGTATTGCCCAGATTGTGCAAACACATGTGAATGCATTATGTTGTAGACTAACCTCATCAACCGAGTGTGTGCGAAGCAACAAGTTTGTCGGATCCCAAAATAGTGATGATGTTCAGCCAACAAATGTTTGAATGGGGAGATATTTCTTTACATATTAGCACAAAGATTAAGTAGGCGGCCTTGCGCTACATCGATATTTAGAAGAAATCTAATAGTAGGAAGCCATTACTGCCTAGGCTGGAAGATTGAGACATACAAAAAAAAATTGCTGCTTTAATATTCAACGTTTTCCAGTATTTGAGGTCCACAGGTTTTTGCATAATTTTCGTAAATCGTGGGATTGTGTCTGAAAGACTTAAACCACGTGACTACCTGTCGAGCAGATTTGTATTTAATGAACACCTAAATACAACACGGAAAACCTTCTTCCAGATACCCTCCCCGAAGGTCTACGGAAGAACTTATGTACGCCGATAGAAGGACAACATGGTTTTTGGTTTTGTTTTTTTAACCAAAAAAAAAAGGGGGGGGGGAAAGGACAAAGTAAACAAGGAACACAACCAGAGGATTTGAAAGACTGAATTCGATTGGTTAAAAAATGCACTCTGAACTAAACACAGAGTGTTATCACACTTAATGCAAATGCAGGTCAGACCGAGGGAGCGACTCCAAAAAGGTGGACAGTTTTGGAGGGCATCTGGTATGTCTAGGAGTATTCTGGTACAGGAAAAATCAGCTGAGGGTTTTCTAAGATATTATATATTATTTTGATTTTAATTCGTGCATTTTTGTTTGCATAGTTTTTATTGTTATTCTCTTGCTAATGATCAGGCTTAATTATTTATAGAACGACTTTAAAAACAAATATGGCTTCATGCAGTATTGAAAAGTCGCTGAGAAATTGAATTACGAAAAAAGCTGTGATAAGCATAGAGTTACGTTAACAAGAAGAGAATGGCACTAATCAAACAGATTTCAATGATAGATTGATCAAATTCTATGCCAAAGGTGTAGGATCACCGATTAAAGTCTCTACCATACTGAAGTCGAAGTGGCATTAAAGATATTTGAAAGCAATTGGTTCCCAATGTCGTATAATTCAAGACTCTAATTAACATGCACGAATAGATGAATACATGTAGAATGTAGGACTTTCTTCTGTTTTGAAGTAAGGTTATTCCCCATTCAGACGGATGATGGCCCACGGTTAATGATGGTGTCATGTGGCCAGCACAACGGCCAACCTAGGTGCCTTAAGATCCTGAAATAAAAATCACCAGGATTCAAACCGGGACACCCGGATTCGAACTCATGCTCTTTTACCACTCAGCCACAGCGCCTCCTCTGTTTTGAAGGAAAGTCTGTAATTTATAGGATAAAATACGATAGGTGTTGATACTTATAAAGTTGATTGTATATAAAAAGATATACTTACTTGGTCAGATCTGAGAACTAAGCAATGGAACCAACCAATCAACGAACTGTAATAACTTCGTATCCGATTTTAAAAAATGTCTAGTCCATTTTCTAGTCTAACCACAAGTACACAATTTTAGCCTTATGTCTGCAAACTGTTCAGCCTTCTTTTAGCTCTTATCTCCCTTGTTGCACAGTCCAGATTCTGGCCCCTCTAAACCACAGATGTATTTTTAGATTCCAAGACGTCCTTCCCCCCACCAAAAAAAAAAATAATTCCTTTAACACCAAAACATCACGAATCACCAAACTCTCGACGCTTCCAAGTTTGTTTCTGTTTTTTTTTTGTGTATTTTTTTTTATCGTTCTAAAAATAGACGCGATGTCCACGTGTGGTCATCAAACAAAGAGGAAAAGAAAAATTCAGGGGAAGTAATGACCATGCAAGTCAAACAAAGTCAAGATGCCTTTGAATCTCAACAATGTCTCAACAAATATTGCAGCTCGATATTTTTAGATCATTAAAATTTAAGATGTTTCCAGATCAACGGTTTTTACATTACACGAAAGTACTTGTAAACGAAGAATTAAACTTTATCATTATGTTTTTTTATAAGTTTCCAGAACAAATGCTCAGATGTGCATCTTATACAAATAATTAGGCTACTTATAGCTTGCTATAAATTCAACTAATGATGATGTCAAAAAAATCAACAGTTCACATTGCTAGATACATAGATACATTAGTATTATTGAATACTACCAGCACAATACGATGGAATGCTAACTGCACAGTTCTAGAACACTTCACTTAACCTTCAGCTAAATGTTTCTTTTTCCCTCACTATCGCCCGGCTTTGGTCAACAATTCAACTAAATAGACATGTCAACTTTTCCCACTACAATGGCGCTGTTGTTTTCGAAATAGACGTTTTTGTTCTTAGCCCCAAGCCAAAGAAGATGTCTGATAAGCTAAACATATGATACCATCTTGAATGTTTGTGACATTAAGATTTTATTCAATAAAACTAGAAATAGATCTCGTGTGGTTTACGAATGCTTTTAATTATACAATAGTTTTGTTATGGACCTTATGTAAGTGAAAAACTAAAGCGGGCAGCTATTAAGTTTATTTTATTTAAAATTTCTAGAAATGAAACGATTTGTTGATTTTGTATCGATGTTTCTTAATTGTCATTAAGTCTTGATTTGATTGGATTAGTAAGTTTGGACGTTTCTTGGGAAATAAAGAGAATTGCAGCCGAGCAGCTAAAGCAAACGTCCTGCAGGAAGGCGAGGAATGGCAGCAGGGTTCGAACACGAGGCCATTGTGGCAGTGGCGTAGATAGGGTGGGGGAAGCTGGGGTCCTAATTTGAAACTTGAAGGGAGCCCCGAATGAATGTCCGAAATTTGGTTTTACATTAAATATTACGCTCTTATGTCATCAAGTCGAATGTCGAAATGCACGGGCCCCTAAGTTGTCAAGCACCCTTGGCCCCATAATTCCTAGATACGCCACTGCATTGTGATAACAGTCCAGTGCATACAATACAAACAGACAGCCATCCTCCAATGTCTCATTTGTAGCAAACAATATTTAGTTTCGTATATGCATACTGTGGTATACTGTGGTATAAGCATATAAAGTCTGATATCTATCTTACCAATATAAATACACATTTTATACATCAAATTGGTCGATTAATATAAACAAATATTCAATTAAAAACCAGGTGAGAGTATTTCTGACCAAACATTTACAAATATAAGTCTAGATTTAATCTTTAAAAGCATAGAGTCGAATGAATTCAAGTAACATAACTTTAGTTGATTAATGTACGAAAATAAACCTTTAAAACCGGCTGAGAATATTTTTGACCAATCCTGAACTCGACCGAAACATTACAAAAATAAGTCTAGATTTAATCTTTAAAGGCGTAAAGTTGAATGAATTCAAGTGACATAAACTAAAGTTTGTTTTTTTTAAAAGACAACTCCTCCCTGTGTGGTTGATGAATTTTTGAAAGACTATTAAGAGAGATTACTTTGTTCTTGATAACTAATGAATGATATGAATGACAGATTTAAAAATTGAGTATTTTTCTACCCCCCCCCCCCTCCACCGTTTATCCCCCTGATTAAGCTCATCCATACAACCTCTCAAAGTTAATACAATTCTAATGATAGGCCTATAGATCCAACTAGGATCTCGGTTAAATTGACCAGGGTTCTGTTCTTCAAAGGTTGTCTCCACTAATAAACACAAATCTAACTAATTAAATATCTGTCAACATTGCCCCCACTTCAGCCTAATAAAGCTTTCTACTACCTAACCTGGTTTTCGGTTTCTATTAACCGGTCCTGGCTCGCCAACATTATCAACATATTCAGCATATGTACCACATGTATCACATGTACCATATGTACCACACGTATTACATGTACCACACGTATCACATGTAGCGCACGTATCACATACAGCACACGTACCACATGTGCCACACGTATCACATGTAGCGCACGTATCACATACAGCACACGTACCATATGTGCCACACGTATCACATGTAGCGCACGTATCACATACAGCACACGTACCACATGTACCACACGTATCACAAGTGCCACACGTATCATATGTTCCACACGTATCACATGTACCACACGTATCACATGTACCACACGTATCACATGTACCACACGTATCACATGTCCCACACGTATCATATGTAAAACACGTACCACATGTACCACACATATCACATGTACCACACATATAACATGTACCCCACGTATCACATGTACCACACATATCAAATGTACCACACGTTCTACATGTACCACACGTATCACATGTACCACACATATCACATGTACCCCACGTATCACATGTACCACACATATCACATGTACCCCACGTATCACATGTACCACACATATCACATGTACCACACGTATCACATGTACCACACGTATCACATGTACCACACATATCACATGTACCACACGTATCACATGTACCAGACGTATCACGTGTACCACACGTATCACATGTACCACACGTATCACATGTACCACACGTATCACATGTACCACACGTATCACGTGTATCACACGTATCACACGTATCACATGTACCACACATATCACATGTACCACACGTATCACATGTACCACACGTATCACATGTACCACACGTATCACGTGTACCACACGTATCACATGTACCACACGTATCATATGTACCGCAAGAAACGTAAGTAACAGATGCAGATACGTGTAACTAATGCACCACAAGTAACACATTAACCACATGCACCACAAGTATCACATACATTCCGTTCGAGTCAGAAGAGAAAGTTAAAACCGATCCTTTTATTTTAACCTTACGTTTGGACAAGTTTTCATATAGATAATTATATAAAAAAAATATGAGCAATCAATCAACAAGAGATGATTGAGCCAGGAATTGCCAAAACGATTTTTTTCTGCAGATTTTCATTGATGGCGGAAAAGCTTTAAATACCTAGCTTTTTGGTGTATCTGGTGTACGGAATAAAGAAAGTGTTAATAAAGTGTTTTTTTCGAAGAGGCATAACACTTACTGTGCACTTTTTATCAGTGCAGAGCCCAATGATTTTAAACTTTACCGTTTGTGGCGAAAAATGATTTCAATACAGAGTAAACGTATGAATAATTGTATACGCATCCACTGTTTGGGACTAAAGAAAACATTAAGAAACTGAAACAGAAACAAAATACAGCAGTGAGATTGATAACAAACAAATATTCACATTTGACTAGAGTAACACCTTTAGTAAAATCGCTAAATTTAGAAAGCCTTCAGGACAGAAGACTTTAAAGTAAAGTAGCAATTATACATAAGACACTGAATTTAAGAACAAAATGTAATACATTACTGTGAAAGAAACCAAGATAAAAGTACATTCCTTATTCCATTTGCTGGGACAAATTTGTAGAAATACTTCTTCTTCCCTAGTGGCTAGTGCTACTAGAGCATGGAATGGGTTACCTGAGCCAACCAAGAAAACCAATGACTTGGCAGAATTTAAGTAAAAGTAAAGTTCCCCTTTCAGACGTTGTGGTCTGTAGGGCAGATGATGTAAAGGTCATCTGTTCCTGTGGCCCACGTTTAACAAGGGTGTCATGTGGCCAGCATAATGACCAACTGCATTTACGTTTCTAAAACTAATGTCAGGTACCTATTAGAGTTGGTTGGACTCAGAGACGCCCTTCCGAACCTGGGAACCTAGGTTTACAAGCTAAGCGCTTAACACACATATGCATAGTCAGTTTGAGATAATGAGTTGTTTTTTTTTTGCCCCTGAAAAATGTTTAAGCGGAACTCAACATTGCTGAAATAGTTACCGTGTGGGGGAGGAGGAGGGCGATGGAGTCAGTGTCCAGTTAGACCAAACTTGCTCTGACCATCAGGTGGTCTAAGGTTAACAAAACAAAGACATTATTTGCTCAGCCAAGGAGGTCGAAGTTATCCTGTGTTGGGTTTTTCTAGGGGGAGTGTTTTTTCTTTTGGTTTTAACACAACATCGACATGCAGTGAAAAAAATGTGTGCCTCTATGTCGCTCTATTTCTGACTCCATGTTTTACATGTAATGAAGGATTCTTATTACAATTTGAATCCGCTCTGTCGTACACTTTATGCGATTTCAATATATACTAAAAAATTAATTATAATGTTACTGTTAGTAGAAATTTTATGTTACTTTTTGAAGAAATTAATGCTGGCTGTGTTACCGTGCAATACCGTGCGGTAATGGCAATTTCACAAGGTAAGTAGATCTAACATTTATGTTTCATTTTTGGTTGCGTTCCATTTGCATACTATGATAGCTGCTTGGTGGTGTGGCATGTGACCTGGACTGTCGTATCGATATACGAATTTTGAACACTGCCTGTCGATATCGATTGCCAGCCAGGTTTCGGATAGGAATAATAGGATATGATGTAATAGGATATGATGTAATTGGATATGATGTAATTGGATATGATGTAATTGGATATGATGGCGTCCATTCCAAATATACATACAAGTATGTTAAACAATCAAAACAATACGACGAAGACCAACTAAGTACCTTGAATAAAAGTCTATAGCGAGATTCGGCTCTGTAGAAGCCTATCAAACAATGTTCAAACTTAAGTATTCTATCTATCTATCTATCTATCTATCTCTATCTATCTATCTATCTATCTATCTATCTATCTATCTATCTATCTATCTATCTATCTATCTATATCTATATCTATCTATCTATCTATCTATCTATCTATCTATCTATCTATCTATCTATCTATATCTATATCTATATATATATTAATATATGTATGATTAATGTAACAAAAGCTGCCGTCTTATGTCTCGATTTTATGTTTACAATACAATGCTTATTTTACTTTATATTCAATGCACTGACTGATCCAGAAAGGGGGGGGGGCGGTAGGGGAGATCGCCCATCTCCACTTGGCCGACCCCCATAATATTATTTTTTGAAGATATTTTATTTTCTCAGCGGGGACCATCAAAGCCTGTATCTTTTCTTTTCAAGGAACAAATCAGTTGTATTTGCAACGTAGTAAGGGCCTATAAACTCAAATTCGAACATTTTTCAAGAAAAACATTATTCAAAATGTTCTGGAAAATTGAATATTTTAGAGAGTTTTACCATAGTTCTGTTGACGTGTTATTCTAACCAAAGCAGGCCTACTGCAAGAGGTTTCACTTAACAAATGAAAAATACGCTTAATATAGATATACAAATGCTACTTGTGCCTCGATTGTCAGTCACACTTCAGAATCGTCCCTTGCCCCCCCCCCCCCAAGTTACTTTATTTTACTTAATTTGACCTGCCTTTTTTAATAGGATGAATAATGAGCTGTAGAAAATGCTTTGCGTCGGGGCTTTGCTATGCTGTGTGTATGCGTTTATACATAGGATTAGGGTTTATTGTGCGTTAGGATTAGGGTTTGGAAAAAAATCGCCCCCCCCTCAAAAGTTCTGGATGGAATTCTGTAAAATTTATAAGATAATGCTTGTGTGGTTGGATCTTGAATAGGAATTTATAATCTGTCTGTTTGTCTAGCTAGCTGACTATCGATATTTATATGTTGGTATGAGTACCAATAGAAAAAAACGAACATAATTATTTTTTTTTAAAGTTTCAAATATTGAACATTATAACCAACAATCCAAGCACAGCAGCCAAAATGCAATAAGTCTCACCAGTACACCTCAGTACAAGCGAACTATTGACATATAGATCTAGAGCCTTTCAGTCAGTGAAAGCAAATTGGCCGGTCGTATAAATACAACATTGTAAAGTAGACCAACAAAAATCCGTTTCTTTGAATAGGGGATTTAGTCTATTGACAATCATTACAGAGACGAATGGAAATGTATAAATGTATTCATATCAAACGCATTAAACAAAGGTGCTTCAACATTTATCATCATGGGGGGCACACGTCTGGCTCTCCGCAAGACCGTAAACATAAAATCATTGACTGGAATGAACCGAGCGTGTGTGCCTTGAGGTTCAAATAGGACTGACGGTAACTGGTCTCGGGCCGGATATGACCTTCGAAACTTACCATGGGTATCACCAGTATGGGACATTCTACATGCCGTATGTAAACATAGCTGGTTTTGTGCAGTCTTATGTGACAATTTTATGTTCAGAGATATGTTTACAACACAACGCATATTTTACTTTATGTAGATTCAACGGCACAAACAGAATCGCTTGTCGGGGAAATATAAAATGATTAAAGCAAACCGAAGAAACTTCTGGGTTCTTTTTTTTTTCCTGTCCTTAATGATCTCCTTTAAACACATATATTTAATTCATTCATTCATCATCAGTTCAGCACTAACTTGACATAAAATTCTTGCAAATGCACAGGTTATAAAAGCACAAAATAAAGCTTCTTAATTACATTGTGGCTATACTGTTACAACTTCAGTCTCATATTACTTAGTATTGTTACAGCTTTATACTGGAATAATCTTATTCTGAAATAACTTAATACCGATATAGCTTTGTATTAATACAACTTTATACTACTTATACCGATACAAATGAACTACCTTTAATTTGACTCTTAACAACTCATGGACGACTAACTCACTGTCTCCCAATGTATACCTTTTTAAAATCTTCTTTTCTAGATTTCTAAAAACTTCTATTCCAAATATTTTTCTTACCTACCACCTTCTAAGCTCGACACGTTTTTCTGGATCTCTTTCTTTTGATTGGTTCATTAATTATAATTGGCACGTGCTTAGTCTGTGATTTTCTTTCACCTGACCCTTTTCTAGAATATTGCGGAATGAGGTCGCAGTATCGATTCGTGACACCAACTACGTTAAATCTATCAGTGGTCATTCTTAATATTAGAAGGGCAATTTTAAAAATTAACCGTTTTTTTTTATTTTCGTTGCGCCATTTGCTTGAGTCTAAAGGATTTTATAAACGACCATCCATTTCATAAGTTCATTGACCTGAGATCCATCTTACACTGACAATCCACTGACCTGTTACTAGAATCTCATAAACAGCACACTGACAAGGACAGATCAGTTTCTTATATTCGCGTAATATGACAACAGGTTCCGGGATGACATTAAGTAGGATATGAGGAGACATTTTGAAAAAGTTTTATGACGCAGTGTTTACATGGATTTGTGGCGAGATTATATTGTGGAATACAGAAACCAACTGGTTTAACTTATCAAGTTACTGTGCTATACTCGTAGCTTGCTAGGGCAGCTCACATTACATTAGCTGCTACTGTCTCAAGGTCGACTGACGATTTGCTAGGGGTCTCCAAAGACCATCGAAAAAATTTGATTGTCTATTCTTCTATTGCTGTATGTGTGTGCGGGTGAGGGGGTCGCGGCAGAATGGAGGGTTGTAGAAAGGGGTCGCCGAGCTTAAAAGGTTGAGAACCGCTGAGCTAGATTGATTCCATTTATGTTGTTCAGGTTAACTTTCACTTTTTAAATAATTTTTTTTCCAAGCTTGAGAAAATATGTTTTTATGTTTTTCTTCCCAGGTAACTGATCTAGCTTTTGTATAACTTCACATCTAAATATGAAGTGACAATTTTCAAATTCAAGCTTTGTTCCGCTTGCAGTACTTATCTGACATTAGCCTTTCGCATTTAGCTAATTGGTATCCAGGGGAGATATAGCGTACAGTCTGACGCAAGGTGAGAGGTGGGGTTATCTGTGGGGGATCTTCTAGTAGTGTTGCTTTCACTCCATTAATCCATCTTCTGCTAGAAACCTCCTTGCAATTTGTTATTTTATTTTACTGTTCGGTTGCTCATTTGCTTTAAGATAATACGTACAAGAACTCAAATTCAATTTTTATCAAAGTTGGTTTAGAGTTAATGCTTTGATTTTCACTTACACAATATCACAATATCACCTTAACACTTCCGGGTTAAGGACAGAGTTCTTAGAAAAAAAAATAGGTATACTAATATACAAACACATGGAAAGATATTGTGTGTGTGTGTGTGTTGGATTACGCAGCTGCATATTTATCATTAAAATGTTTACCTTGGGGAAATTTAAACTTTTAAAACTTTGAGATCAAGACTCAGGCTTACAAGGTCGGATAGAATTCTTAAAAAATGTATCTCTCACTGCCGAAAGAATTGTTGCAATTATTAGATAGTTGTTGACATTTGGTCATGGGAGGTTAGCAAAGAAACTACATTTTCATTGTGTCATTCATCTCTTTGAAAGTTCTGACCAAATCGCTCTTGGTATAATATTAACATGTGAAACTCGACACAAGTGTGATGGGTTTTATCGGTCAGAGGGTTTAGGGAGCATTATACATTTCGGAAACGAGTGCCGCGGGTCGCATCCAAAAAAAAAATAAAAAAATCCTCCATTTGTTTGATGTTTGTTTGTAAAATGTTTAACATGTTTCGGATATTCTTTCACAGTTGAAGAAAATGTACTTCCTAGTCCAAACCTCCCGCAGGACGAGGGGGGGATCGGAGCGGGCTGGGATCAAACCCGAGACCATCGATATGTACGAACGACAGTCCATCGCGCAAACCGGACTTAACCACTGCGACTTCATTTTGTGTGGTCAGAGGATTCGAGGGACTGGATAGCGCAGCGTCACTGAGCGAAAATATACCGCGGGCCGTAGTATTGGTCTTCACTGATACGTGGAAGCATAAATTACAATGGGTACGAAATGTTAGTTGTTGTTTTTTATTATTTGGCGTATAGGTGTTTATTATGGTGTTTATATTGCTTAATGGGGAAAAAAAAGTTATATTGATGTATTTTTTGTAACACAATTTCAAAGGCAAACGTTTTCAATGCAATAGTTAGATAGATTGTATGCTTTACTTTTTAAAGAGCTTACATCCATTTGTGTGCCATCGTTTTACACTGTAACTATCTTAAAATACTGTATGACTTCAATGACGTTACAAGTATACTGTGTAATAGTTGTACTTTAAGGAAAGAAAAATTTATTCATATTGATGCTATAAAACATGATCAAACTGTTTTTGTTTTTTTTTAAATTTACCAGCGGTCATGTTTTCAGACCCGTCGTGTAGTAATAGATAAGGGTGCTTTGTCACAATGGAATGGAAACTAGCTTTTAATATAGAGTCCATATAGACGATTGCGTAAATGTTTTAAAAATATACAGAAAACGTTTCCCATATAGTATGTCATATTAGTTTTACCCAGTAGATGCCAAGCAATACATTTGCTGAGAAAAGAGAGAGAAACAGAAAATAAGAGAAATAACGAATGAGAAAAACGAAAGAAACTAAGAGAGAGAGAGCGAGAAGAAAAGAGAGAATAAAGAGTGAGAGAAAAAAAAGAGAGAAAAAGAGGAAAAAAAGAGACAGAAAGAGATAAGAGAGAGAGAAGAAAGAGATAAGAGAGAGAGAAGAAAGAGATAAGAGAGAGAGAAGAAAGAGATAAGAGAGAGAGAAGAAAGAGATAAGAGAGAGAGAAGAAAGAGATAAGAGAGAGAGAAGAAAGAGAGAAAAAGAGAAACAGATAGAAAAAAAAGAAAAAGAGAGAAAAAAGAGAAAAGAAAAAAAAGAGAAAAAAGAGAGAGAAAGAGAGTAACTAAGAAAGAGAGACAGGTGTGCAAAATTTCATCTTTATCCAAGATTGGATGTGGGAGATATAGATTGTACCAGTCAGACAGACAGACAGACAGAGTAAGATGATATAAGCTTTGTAAAAAAAAGGTAAGTCATTGTTCACAGGAGTTTGGAGCTAGTCACTGAAATGAAACACCCAGAAGTTTAAACCTAACCATCTATAAATAAAACTTGTTTCTTGGAAATATTTGTGAATTTCTTTCAACTCTATGCACATAACACTATAGAGGTGCAGTAAGGAATTCTCATCATACTTCTACGTATGTATATATTCCAGTTTAAAGCACGGATTGGTTTATTCCATTGGTATCTGTCCTGGACAATTACAAAACTAGAATCCCCATGAGAACACAGTTCTATGAGATTCTTCATTGGTTTGGTTTATTTACTCATCTCCAACATTGATTTAAAAAAACAGCAACAACTATTTGTACATCCTAGCCCAGACTTCAAGACGGTGGGACATAGAAGAGATCAAGACTCGACGTCCAGACCGTCTTAAACACGGTGCACCCCAGGGTTGGATTTAAGGCATGGCAGGCGGGACTATTGACCTGGGGCTTCATAAGAGAGGCCCTCCACAACAGAGATTTTAAAAAATCCGAATTTCGATGGCTCAGAAATTTGTTCTTTTTTTTTTTCACATCCCATTTTTACCTAAAATACTTTAAATGTTACTTAAAGCTATGGTCTTACCATCCACAAACTCAAAAATATACATTATTTTGTTTACTTAAATCTGCTTATTACACATTTTTTTAGAAGAGGAAAATGGAGATTAAATTTGCAAGTACTCTCTATCTTCTACAGAAACAGATACTAGAATTCAAGGTCTAAACATATATGTTACTAGGATCGTTAAAATGCTAGCTATTCTAAAGAAAGGGATAGGTAGGAGGTTCCAGCAGAAAATAATACGTAAGCATCAACGGGGAGGACTGGTGTGCAATGTTAGTATATATAATTATAATATCTCTCTGTCTCTCTCTTTCTTCTCTCTCTCTCTCTCTCTCTCTCTCTATATATATATATATATATATATATATATACACTTTCTGTCTGTCTGTCTCACTGTGTGTGAGTATTTTACTTTCTTTTTTTACTCTTCCAATGAGTCATTGTGGTTTAGTTACGTTGTGTTTAAACACATGACCTTGTATGCTGCTTCCGCTTTCTAAAAGTGAAGAGGTCGACTTGTCGAACGACGTTAGGAATCAAATTGAAAACATGTCAAGAACATGTAATACCTGGATTAAATTTCATTTTGCAGTCGCTCCATTGTAAAACTTCATTCTTGGTGTAATTTCAAAAAAAAAATGTATTAAGGTTAATAGACTTCTATGTCTCTTTGTTTATCGACAAAGCTGTTCGATCCTGAACGGGAAAATATATGAAAGTAAAAACTTTTGAATTCGTATATCCGTTATGAGTCGCGGCCAGAAAAACATTGGGCTTAAAAAAACAAGCAAAAAAGGCAGTAGATATTGTTTTATTTAGTTGTTGGTCTTTCGACAGTGCTGGGTGTTATATTTAGGTCATCATGACATGGTTTTCTTTGTGAAGGTTTTGAAATTTTTATAATTCTACACATCCTATGGAACATTCCGTCCATTTTAGTGCATACAAGTGTGCGATTTGGCTAAAAATGTAATCTGACTTCTAAACCAAAAACTAAGGTTCCAAACTCAAATGGTTAGTAAACCAATCTGGCACAACAGTTTTTAATCACTGAATGGTGAATGGTGAGAACACTGGATATCGATTCCCAATCTCAAAAAAAATATATATATATATTCGCTGAATTAGTCAAATAATCCAAAATATTTATTTAAATTCCTTTTTGCTTACATTTAACATTTAATATCCGGTTTGAAATCAATAGCCATCTTAAAGAAAAAAAATGGAAAGCTATATTTACAACCTAATTACAACATTAATTTACAAAAAGCCTGCGAAATACTTATCGCATAAATACAACCTAAACCTACTAAAGGCCTGCGAAGTACTTATCGCATAAATACAACCTAAACCTACTAAAGGCCTGCGAAGTACTTATCGCATAAATACAACCTAAACCTATTAAAGGCCTGCGAAGTACTTATCGCATAAATACAACCTAAACCTACTAAAGGCCTGCAAAGTACTTGCAACATTCAACGTACTTACAATTTCTGCTGGTTCTGTAATGAAACATTATGCGTATAATTGTAAAATTCCATCCGCGGATCAGTTTTAGAACGAAGACCTAATTTAATGTCCGAACATCTGGCCAATGCCGAACGATATCAAATAAAAGCATCAATCTCAATGTATGTCCAGGACGAGAGAATCCAGCATACGCACATCCCGAATCAGAACCAATTACACGTCACTGATAATTAATTTTGAAGTCGAACGAATCGTAAGAAGAAGATTAGAACAACAAAATCACTTTAAAACATGAAAATAAAACAAGCTATAAAACTTTTTTTTTTTTTACTAAACATTAAAGAGAGACAATCAATGGTCGAAGGGCAAACAATCTTCGATCTTTCGCTTCCCATTTTCACAAACAAAAACTTAAATGCGTTCAGAAAAAAACGTGAAAATTGTTACAATTATTTGTAAATGTGAAGACATTCAACAAAGGCGGTAAAACACAATTAAGAAAAAAGAAACGTTTTGAAATTTGTGATGGGCCATTTTGTAGGACACTTTCAGTGTATGCGTTAAAAGCATTATTCATGAAAGCATCGTCAAGATGGTACAATTAAAACGATTTCTAATTGTGTGAGACACTTCGTGTTGATTGTGTATGTAAATAAAATGTTAGGCGTGTCAAATGTACACATGCCTGTGTCACGACTTCATGTAGTGTAAGAGCAGCTTTTGTTTTGAAAACTATTTTTCTAACCGGCTAGGGCGCTAAGTTTTAAAATCGAGAGAGGACATTACAGGTAGATTTTTGCTAAGTGTAGGTAAGAAAAGGTAAGACTTTAGAACAGGTGCAGAAAAAGTCAAAGTGCTGTCTATGGCAATGAGCGTACCATCAAATATCCTGTCAAATATTGCATATATGGCCAGGTCAAGTGAAATATGATGATGAATAATATTTATCATGCGAATGTTTAGATATTCATAAAAACAGTAAAATATAAAGTATAAACTTAAACAATTCATGAACACTCAATGTCTTAGTTCAGCGGTTCTCAATCTTTTAAGCTCGGCGACCCCTTTTTACAACCCCCACTTTGCCGCGACCCCCCCCCCCTTTGCACACACCCATACAGCAATAGAAGAATAAACAAAAACAATCCATATTTCAATGGTCTTAGGCGACCCCTGGCAAATCGTCAGTCGACCCTTGCGACCCACGGGTTGAGAACCCCAGCCTTACTTAGTCCTCAGTCAATAAGCAAGAAAACGGACTATCCAAATAATGGCCCCTGTGGCATAGAGAAAAACAACTTTTAGTTTTTCTCTTTATTCTTTAAATTTGGCAATAAATTCTTCAACTTAACTTTTCAAAAAAATCTTTTCATTATTATCGAAATAAATTAAAGAAACATAAAACAGAGGAAGAAAAAAAAATGAAGAAATGTGGAGCCGATATAATGTAACCAAGAACAGCGCAAGGAAATGAGAAAATGAAGACTGGGAGAGATTAGGAAATACAGAAACTAGAACAATGTCAAGGACGCTGTATTGAAAGATCATTGTTGCCAACTAAACAGTAACAAGAAAAACATTGTAAAATGTAAATAAAATAAATAAAAAAAAGATTGTATTAACTATTTTGGATCATTAGTACCTAGAAATAATACATCTGGCTCAAGAGTCCTCAATGGGACTAATTCAACTTCAAGTACGATTTCTTTCCCGTGTTCAAGATACCGAACTCAAAAATTTATTATTAACTGTTAATTAACTAATTGGTTAATTTTTCTAATTGATTCCTGTGTTGTCGAGTAAAAGAAATAATTGTACAAAATTTCAGCTTAATCCGAGATTGGATGTAAGCTAAATTAAATTATGACTTTTATATAGCGCTACTTTCATGCTTATAGCATGCTTAGAGCGCTTTGGTCCAATTTCAGTTGTGGACCAGTGGGGGAGGGGGTATCTAGGAGAAGGCTTTTCCGTGCTGCCTTGAGGCGCTCAGTAAACAGCTACTCTGCTCGAGTCGGGTGTCGAACCTCGAACCCCCTTCATAGGTAGCCAAGCCAAGCCAAATTTCAAGCGCAATTAGCCTCTCGACCACGCTTCCCACATGTAGAAGAAATAAGGAGTAAAAACCTTTTATCATACAGACAGACAGAGTGAGTTGAAATAAGCTTTACAGACAGACAGAGTGAGTTGATATAAGCTTAACAGACAGACAGAGTGAGTTGATATAAGCATAACAGACAGACAGAGTGAGTTGATATAAGCTTAACAGACAGACAGAGTGAGTTGATATAAGCGTAACAGACAGACAGAGTGAGTTGATATAAGCTTAACAGACAGACAGAGTGAGTTGATATAAGCTTAACAGACAGACAGAGTGAGTTGATATAAGCTTAACAGACAGACAGAGTGAGTTGATATAAGCTTAACAGACAGACAGAGTGAGTTGATATAAGCTTTACAGACAGACAGAGTGAGTTGAAATAAGCTTTACAGACAGAGAGAGTGAGTTGATATAAGCTTAACAGACAGACAGAGTGAGTTGATATAAGCTTAACAGACAGACAGAGTGAGTTGATATAAGCTTAACAGACAGACAGAGTGAGTTGATATAAGCTTAAGAGACAGACAGAGTGAGTTGATATAAGCTTAACAGACAGACAGAGTGAGTTGATATAAGCTTAACAGACAGACAGAGTGAGTTGATATAAGCTTAACAGACAGACAGAGTGAGTTGATATAAGCTTAACAGGCAGACAGAGTGAGTTGATATAAGCTTAACAGACAGACAGAGTGAGTTGATATAAGCTTAACAGACAGACAGAGTGAGTTGATATAAGCTTGACAGAGTGAGTTGATATAAGCTTAACAGGCAGACAGAGTGAGTTGATATAAGCTTAACAGACAGACAGAGTGAGTTGATATAAGCTTTACAGACAGACAGAGTGAGTTGAAATAAGCTTTACAGACAGACAGAGTGAGTTGATATAAGCTTTACATACAGACAAAGTAGGTTGATATAAGCTTTACAGACAGACACAGTGAGTTGATATAAGCTTTACATACGGACAAAGTGAGTTGATATAAGCTTTACAGACAGACAGAGTGAGTTGATATAAGCTTTACAGACAGACAAAGTGAGTTGAAATAAGCTTAACAGATAGACAGAGTGAGTTGATATAAGCTTAACAGACAGACAGAGTGAGTTGATATAAGCTTAACAGACAGACAGAGTGAGTTGATATAAGCTTAACAGACAGACAGAGTGAGTTGATATAAGCTTAACAGACAGACAGAGTGAGTTGATATAAGCTTAACAGGCAGACAGAGTGAGTTGATATAAGCTTAACAGACAGACAGAGTGAGTTGATATAAGCTTAACAGACAGACAGAGTGAGTTGATATAAGCTTAACAGACAGACAGAGTGAGTTGATATAAGCTTAACAGGCAGACAGAGTGAGTTGATATAAGCTTAACAGACAGACAGTGTGAGTTGATATAAGCTTTACAGACAGACAGAGTGAGTTGAAATAAGCTTTACAGACAGACAGAGTGATTTGATATAAGCTTTACATACAGACAAAAAAGGTTGATATAAGCTTTACAGACAGACACAGTGAGTTGATATAAGCTTTACATACAGACAAAGTGAGTTGATATAAGCTTTACAGACAGACAGAGTGAGTTGATATAAGCTTTACAGACAGACAAAGTGAGTTGAAATAAGCTTAACAGATAGACAGAGTGAGTTGATATAAGCTTAACAGACAGACAGAGTGAGTTGATATAAGCTTAACAGACAGACAGAGTGAGTTGATATAAGCTTAACAGACAGACAGAGTGAGTTGATATAAGCTTAACAGACAGACAGAGTGAGTTGATATAAGCTTAACAGACAGACAGAGTGAGTTGATATAAGCTTAAGAGACAGACAGAGTGAGTTGATATAAGCTTAACAGACAGACAGAGTGAGTTGATATAAGCTTAACAGACAGACAGAGTGAGTTGATATAAACTTAACAGACAGACAGAGTGAGTTGATATAAGCTTAACAGACAGACAGAGTGAGTTGATATAAGCTTTACAGACAGACAGAGTGAGTTGAAATAAGCTTTACAGACAGACAGAGTGAGTTGATATAAGCTTAACAGACAGACAGAGTGAGTTGATATAAGCTTAACAGACAGACAGAGTGAGTTGATATAAGCTTAACAGACACACAGAGTGAGTTGATATAAGCTTAAGAGACAGACAGAGTGAGTTGATATAAGCTTAACAGACAGACAGAGTGAGTTGATATAAGCTTAACAGACAGACAGAGTGAGTTGATATAAGCTTAACAGACAGACAGAGTGAGTTGATATAAGCTTAACAGGCAGACAGAGTGAGTTGATATAAGCTTAACAGACAGACAGAGTGAGTTGATATAAGCTTAACAGACAGACAGAGTGAGTTGATATAAGCTTGACAGAGTGAGTTGATATAAGCTTAACAGGCAGACAAAGTGAGTTGATATAAGCTTAACAGACAGACAGAGTGAGTTGATATAAGCTTTACAGACAGACAGAGTGAGTTGAAATAAGCTTTACAGACAGACAGAGTGAGTTGATATAAGCTTTACATACAGACAAAGTAGGTTGATATAAGCTTTACAGACAGACACAGTGAGTTGATATAAGCTTAACAGACAGACAGAGTGAGTTGATATAAGCTTAAGAGACAGACAGAGTGAGTTGATATAAGCTTAACAGACAGACAGAGTGAGTTGATATAAGCTTTACAGACAGACAGAGTGAGTTGAAATAAGCTTTACAGACAGACAGAGTGAGTTGATATAAGCTTTACATACAGACAAAGTAGGTTGATATAAGCTTTACAGACAGACACAGTGAGTTGATATAAGCTTTACATACGGACAAAGTGAGTTGATATAAGCTTTACAGACAGACAGAGTGAGTTGATATAAGCTTTACAGACAGACAAAGTGAGTTGAAATAAGCTTAACAGATAGACAGAGTGAGTTGATATAAGCTTAACAGACAGACAGAGTGAGTTGATATAAGCTTAACAGACAGACAGAGTGAGTTGATATAAGCTTAACAGACAGACAGAGTGAGTTGATATAAGCTTAACAGACAGACAGAGTGAGTTGATATAAGCTTAACAGGCAGACAGAGTGAGTTGATATAAGCTTAACAGACAGACAGAGTGAGTTGATATAAGCTTAACAGACAGACAGAGTGAGTTGATATAAGCTTAACAGACAGACAGAGTGAGTTGATATAAACTTAACAGACAGACAGAGTGAGTTGATATAAGCTTAACAGACAGACAGAGTGAGTTGATATAAGCTTTACAGACAGACAGAGTGAGTTGAAATAAGCTTTACAGACAGACAGAGTGAGTTGATATAAGCTTAACAGACAGACAGAGTGAGTTGATATAAGCTTAACAGACAGACAGAGTGAGTTGATATAAGCTTAACAGACAGACAGAGTGAGTTGATATAAGCTTAAGAGACAGACAGAGTGAGTTGATATAAGCTTAACAGACAGACAGAGTGAGTTGATATAAGCTTAACAGACAGACAGAGTGAGTTGATATAAGCTTAACAGACAGACAGAGTGAGTTGATATAAGCTTAACAGGCAGACAGAGTGAGTTGATATAAGCTTAACAGACAGACAGAGTGAGTTGATATAAGCTTAACAGACAGACAGAGTGAGTTGATATAAGCTTGACAGAGTGAGTTGATATAAGCTTAACAGGCAGACAAAGTGAGTTGATATAAGCTTAACAGACAGACAGAGTGAGTTGATATAAGCTTTACAGACAGACAGAGTGAGTTGAAATAAGCTTTACAGACAGACAGAGTGAGTTGATATAAGCTTTACATACAGACAAAGTAGGTTGATATAAGCTTTACAGACAGACACAGTGAGTTGATATAAGCTTAACAGACAGACAGAGTGAGTTGATATAAGCTTAAGAGACAGACAGAGTGAGTTGATATAAGCTTAACAGACAGACAGAGTGAGTTGATATAAGCTTTACAGACAGACAGAGTGAGTTGAAATAAGCTTTACAGACAGACAGAGTGAGTTGATATAAGCTTTACATACAGACAAAGTAGGTTGATATAAGCTTTACAGACAGACACAGTGAGTTGATATAAGCTTTACATACGGACAAAGTGAGTTGATATAAGCTTTACAGACAGACAGAGTGAGTTGATATAAGCTTTACAGACAGACAAAGTGAGTTGAAATAAGCTTAACAGATAGACAGAGTGAGTTGATATAAGCTTAACAGACAGACAGAGTGAGTTGATATAAGCTTAACAGACAGACAGAGTGAGTTGATATAAGCTTAACAGACAGACAGAGTGAGTTGATATAAGCTTAACAGACAGACAGAGTGAGTTGATATAAGCTTAACAGGCAGACAGAGTGAGTTGATATAAGCTTAACAGACAGACAGAGTGAGTTGATATAAGCTTAACAGACAGACAGAGTGAGTTGATATAAGCTTAACAGACAGACAGAGTGAGTTGATTTAAGCTTAACAGGCAGACAGAGTGAGTTGATATAAGCTTAACAGACAGACAGTGTGAGTTGATATAAGCTTTACAGACAGACAGAGTGAGTTGAAATAAGCTTTACAGACAGACAGAGTGATTTGATATAAGCTTTACATACAGACAAAGTAGGTTGATATAAGCTTTACAGACAGACACAGTGAGTTGATATAAGCTTTACATACAGACAAAGTGAGTTGATATAAGCTTTACAGACAGACAGAGTGAGTTGATATAAGCTTTACAGACAGACAAAGTGAGTTGAAATAAGCTTAACAGATAGACAGAGTGAGTTGATATAAGCTTAACAGACAGACAGAGTGAGTTGATATAAGCTTAACAGACAGACAGAGTGAGTTGATATAAGCTTAACAGACAGACAGAGTGAGTTGATATAAGCTTAACAGACAGACAGAGTGAGTTGATATAAGCTTAACAGACAGACAGAGTGAGTTGATATAAGCTTAAGAGACAGACAGAGTGAGTTGATATAAGCTTAACAGACAGACAGAGTGAGTTGATATAAGCTTAACAGACAGACAGAGTGAGTTGATATAAACTTAACAGACAGACAGAGTGAGTTGATATAAGCTTAACAGACAGACAGAGTGAGTTGATATAAGCTTTACAGACAGACAGAGTGAGTTGAAATAAGCTTTACAGACAGACAGAGTGAGTTGATATAAGCTTAACAGACAGACAGAGTGAGTTGATATAAGCTTAACAGACAGACAGAGTGAGTTGATATAAGCTTAACAGACAGACAGAGTGAGTTGATATAAGCTTAACAGACAGACAGAGTGAGTTGATATAAGCTTAACAGACAGACAGAGTGAGTTGATATAAGCTTAACAGACAGACAGAGTGAGTTGATATAAGCTTAACAGACAGACAGAGTGAGTTGATATAAGCTTAACAGGCAGACAGAGTGAGTTGATATAAGCTTAACAGACAGACAGAGTGAGTTGATATAAGCTTAACAGACAGACAGAGTGAGTTGATATAAGCTTGACAGAGTGAGTTGATATAAGCTTAACAGGCAGACAAAGTGAGTTGATATAAGCTTAACAGACAGACAGAGTGAGTTGATATAAGCTTTACAGACAGACAGAGTGAGTTGAAATAAGCTTTACAGACAGACAGAGTGAGTTGATATAAGCTTTACATACAGACAAAGTAGGTTGATATAAGCTTTACAGACAGACACAGTGAGTTGATATAAGCTTTACATACGGACAAAGTGAGTTGATATAAGCTTTACAGACAGACAGAGTGAGTTGATATAAGCTTTACAGACAGACAAAGTGAGTTGAAATAAGCTTAACAGATAGACAGAGTGAGTTGATATAAGCTTAACAGACAGACAGAGTGAGTTGATATAAGCTTAACAGACAGACAGAGTGAGTTGATATAAGCTTAACAGACAGACAGAGTGAGTTGATATAAGCTTAACAGACAGACAGAGTGAGTTGATATAAGCTTAACAGGCAGACAGAGTGAGTTGATATAAGCTTAACAGACAGACAGAGTGAGTTGATATAAGCTTAACAGACAGACAGAGTGAGTTGATATAAGCTTAACAGACAGACAGAGTGAGTTGATATAAGCTTAACAGGCAGACAGAGTGAGTTGATATAAGCTTAACAGACAGACAGTGTGAGTTGATATAAGCTTTACAGACAGACAGAGTGAGTTGAAATAAGCTTTACAGACAGACAGAGTGAGTTGATATAAGCTTTAAATACAGACAAAGTAGGTTGATATAAGCTTTACAGACAGACACAGTGAGTTGATATAAGCTTTACATACAGACAAAGTGAGTTGATATAAGCTTTACAGACAGACAGAGTGAGTTGATATAAGCTTTACAGACAGACAAAGTGAGTTGAAATAAGCTTAACAGATAGACAGAGTGAGTTGATATAAGCTTAACAGACAGACAGAGTGAGTTGATATAAGCTTAACAGACAGACAGAGTGAGTTGATATAAGCTTAACAGACAGACAGAGTGAGTTGATATAAGCTTAACAGACAGACAGAGTGAGTTGATATAAGCTTAACAGGCAGACAGAGTGAGTTGATATAAGCTTAACAGACAGACAGAGTGAGTTGATATAAGCTTAACAGACAGACAGAGTGAGTTGATATAAGCTTAACAGACAGACAGAGTGAGTTGATATAAGCTTAACAGGCAGACAGAGTGAGTTGATATAAGCTTAACAGACAGACAGAGTGAGTTGATATAAGCTTTACAGACAGACAGAGTGAGTTGAAATAAGCTTTACAGACAGACAGAGTGAGTTGATATAAGCTTTACATACAGACAACGTAGGTTGATATAAGCTTTACAGACAGACACAGTGAGTTGATATAAGCTTTACATACAGACAAAGTAGGTTGATATAAGCTTTACAGACAGACAGAGTGAGTTGATATAAGCTTTACAGACAGACAAAGTGAGTTGATATAAGCTTAACAGATAGACAGAGTGAGTTGATATAAGCTTTACAGACAGACAGAGTGAGTTGAAATAAGCTTTACAGACAGACAGAGTGAGTTGATATAAGCTTTACATACAGACAAAGTAGGTTGATATAAGCTTTACAGACAGACACAGTGAGTTGATATAAGCTTTACATACAGACAAAGTGAGTTGATATAAGCTTTACAGACAGACACAGTGAGCTGATATAAGCTTTACAGACAGACAAAGTGAGTTGATATAAGCTTTACAGAGAGACACAGTGAGCTTATATAAGCTTTATAAAAATCACTTTGTGCTACAATCGAAAGACATTTAATTTTCGTAAAATTGTCCTATAATTTTAAAAAGTAATGTTCACTTACAGCTTATCAAAAATTATAATTATCAGTACACCGGATCTATGAAAAAGCTAGCTGTATACATTTCTCCACTACAGATGAGAATCTCTCATATTAACAATATCCTGCACCAATAAGATCCGCTGAGTTAGTCACTGATTACTGTCGTGTCAATTTCATCATCAAAAACTGTCTTGAACTCTTTCTGTTTACTAAGCCCATTTGAGAACATTAAAGCCGAATATACAAAATTCGATAATAATTCATATCCAAACTGTATCCTGTTCCGTTTTGCGAAACATAACAAAAATTTCTTGACCCATTCAGCAGATAACAAGATTTTTAGCTTTGAGAAATAGAAAATAACATAACTAGAGCGTTCGACTGAACACCTTTTGGGGAAAAGAGATTAAGTACTTTAGGTTGCAATCTTATGAAACGTTTCTGCCCAGCCAAAAGGTTCAGAGATGAATACGGTTCAAATCACGGATTAAATGAAGTTGAAACATATAAGAATTCCATCTAGTGGTAAGTGGAAACATATGCAACTACTCAATCTAGTGGTAGATTTTTCTTCATCACCTACTAAAGCCTACAAAGTACTTTCAGCGTACAAAAAAGCAACCTTTTGTGACATAAAAGTACCCCTTTTAGGTCTTGCGATGCACAAGGTAAGTAAAGTTTCCCTTTCAGACTTTGCGATCTATGGAGCAGATGATGTCTAGCTCATCTGGCAGCCAGCACAACGACTCACCGACTTTTACTTTCCCCAACTAAAGTAAGGTACACATTAAAGATGAAGCCTGCTTAAAATCCCGAAATTCAAAATCCCAGTCATTGCCGAGATTCGAACCCGGGACATCTCGGTTCTAAAGCCAAGCGCTTTACCGCTCAGCCACCACAACTCCACATTCCAAAGAGTAAATGCTGTAAAGGTCATCAGTTTCTGTTAACGAGGGTTCCATGTGGCCATCACAACGATCAACCGCCTTTACTTTCGCCCTCTCGGTTACGAAGCCAAGCGCTTTGCAATTCAGCAACTCCACCCTTTTGTGGCCTGGGGTAAATTTATGCTATCGTCAGTGTTAGGGGCTGGCTATGGTCCGCGGACCGTAGTTTTGAGATCCAAGTGTTGTAAAAGATATGAAACCATTAAACAGACATTGTAAAAGTCGTGTACGTACGTTAAAATAAGTTTGTGTAAAGACCTAGATTCCCAATTCTTTAGTCCTAGATAGAAACCCTGTGGTTGCCCATAGTGTCTGCAGGTTTAAACACTAGTCATGAGAGTGACTTTACCGACCTGTTCAATGAATTGCGTGAGGACACTGTTATTCTTCCTCCTCGCTACGAGGTCACGTGGAGTCAAGATTAAAGGTTTCAAAATGACAACCAATGGACGCTGGATGGCTGCCTGGCCATGCGGTTTGCGCGCTGGACTGTCGTTTGGACTTATCGATAGTCCAGAGCTCAAACACTGCCCGCTGCCATCCTCGTCGCTCTACGTGAGTTTTGAACTAGTTAAAATAAAATTATTCTGAAGAAACATACGACACATGTAAAACATTTTTACAAACAAACATTTTACTGGTAGGTCCTGCACTGGGTTATAAAACCTTGTTTAGGCCGAAGTAGCCTATTTCACTCAAAATTCGTAAGCTCCTAGACTTCCTTTGTTTTGTAGTTGTTTTTTTTTTTTTTTTGGGGGGGGGGGATTCATTCAAACCCTGAAACCATTTTTGTGTGTACTTTATCAAGAAAGTTTTAAACCAGTGGTTCCCAAACGTTTTCATCAACGGACACACTTCGCACATTCTGAGTATTTAGCGGAACACTTTTTTTTTCAGACACATTAATTCACGTCACGTCTATTAGTTAATTATTCCAGTAGTTTGTGGAAGACCTATTCAGGTTCCGCAAAGCACAGTTTGGGAAACACTGTTTTAAAAGAAAGTATGGTTACATTTTTTTTTTGTTACTATTAAAAGGAAACAAGTATGTAGGTAAAAAGAGTTCAGGCTGTTGACTTGTTAGGTCATATTGATGGGTTACAGTGACCTAATGTTGAGCTCTTACGGTGAATTTTATAGTTGGTGGTGTTACACTGACCTGAAGTTGGTATATATATATATATATGGGGATTTTACAATGACCTCATGTTAGGGTGTAACAGGAGTAACACCCTAGAAAAAATATAAGACGAATTCCTGTTTCTTTGTATTTCTGCAAAACATAGGTCGAGTTGTAGGTCAAAACTAAATGAAAACACCGGATGATGGAATGAACACACAAACTCTCTAAAACAAAAGAGAAATTCCGTCAACAAATTACCCATGATTCACGTTTTACAGTTTAGCGCGCAAATGAAACCAGACCTTGACCTCTGGTGGGTTTTTTTGCTTGACACAACGTATAAGGTGGGAATGAATCAATGACATAAGTGGGATAGGGTTAGGGTTTGAGTTAACGTCTAGGCCCTATTGTATAAGCCTGTGACAATCTGTAATTTTCTTGAAAATAAGAATAGAAATGTACTTCAGAAATTACATATCTAAGTTTACTGTACTTAAGTATATTTCTTTCCTGTCTTATCTTATCTTATATAATACAGACGTGACTTCAAAAAAGAAGATGATTACGTCCTACACGTCATGCATTCAGTCATGCATATTAACCAATGACTTAAATTCTGCCAAGTCACTGGTTTTCCTGGCTAGCTCAGGCAATCCATTCCATGCTCTAATAGCACTAGGGAAGAAGGAGTATTTGTACAAATTTGTCCTAGCATATGGGACGAGGAATGTGCCTTTATTTTTGTGTCTTTCAGAGTATTTTATTAAATTTTGTTTTTGTATTTGAAGATTATGGTTCAGTGTTGTATATATAATTGCTACTTTACACTGTCTACTAGTGAATATATCGGCCTCTGGTGAAACTCGTGAGAACAAGGACTAGAGAATATAGAAAAGAATATACTTTACATGGACTTTCACATGTCTCTCGTTCTGTCGGACCTTCAGGGCACCAAGCTTATGTATCGACAGTCGACCGTCTCTCTCTGTTTTTTTCTCGGGATTAGATAAACTTTCATTAACAGACTCATCCATTCCTTTTTTTTTCTTCGTATCATTTTTTTAAAGTCTGCCTCTCCTTTATTTTCCTGGTACTGTTTCCTGCAGAAGGTCTGTGCTGGCCTTTAGGTTCTCGTTAAATGCCCGTACAATCTTAGCCTGAGGTTGTTTTTTTTTTTAAATAATTATCAGAAGGTATTTGTGAGGCCCAATTACCGTTGTGGTCTGGTTTTTAATCTCCTTGCTTGTGGTGCGGTCTTTATAAGTGATACATGGCTCCTCCTACATCATCGCAAATAGACTAGTAACTATTCCAATAATATGTTAAACCAGTAAAAAAAATAAACAACTAAATAATAAAGTAATAGTGTGGGGGGGGGGGGCATTTAGCAATAGAGGCTTGGATTATTGGATTTAGGCATTTATTATTTATTTATTACAGGTCAACGTTATACATTGTTATAGTAGCCAACAATTAATCTTTCATTTTTAATGTATACTCTAATGTGTTAATGACCTTTCAGGGTCCAAACTTGAACCAATCAGGGATGCTAAGAACCGAAACTTAAGGATATTAACTTTATTCCTCGGCAACCTTAAGCTTCTTTATAAGTGATACATCGCTCCTCCTACATCATCGCAAATAGACTAGTAACTATTCCAATAATATGTTAAACCAGTAAACAAAAATAAACAACTAAATAATAAAGTAATAGTGGGTGGTGGGAGGGGGGCATTTAGCAATAGAGGCTTGGATTATTGGATTTAGGCATTTATTATTTATTTATTACAGGTCAATGTTATACATTGTTATAGTAGCCAACAATTAATCTTTCATTTTTAATGTATACTCTAATGTGTTAATGACCTTTCAGGGTCCAAACTTGAACCAATCAGGGATGCTAAGAACCGAAACTTAAGGATATTAACTTTATTCCTCGGCAACCTTAAGCTTCTTCACCCCCCCCCCCCAAAAAAAAAAAAGTTATTATACATTTTAAATAGGCTACTCACAAAGAACTATTCACGAAACATTTTCAATCTCTGTCATTTAGTGCATTATTGAAGAGGTTTATTTATTTTATTTATGTATATGTCCCAGTCCTAATTTTTAAAGAAAGTGGTGTGACACTAAGGAAAAACAGAAAAACATTTTTTTAAAAATTATATTAGCATACATGCTAATTAACCACAAGCAATTATCTCCTAATCTCAAACTACTCTCATTGTAGAGGATTCAATAAAAATACAAAATACTTATCCCATGACCTAATTAAACAAGATGTCATTAATCTTTCTCAATCAAGCCCCCACGCCATGTGAGACTCCATGACGTCTGCCTTGGACTAATTCATGCAGCTAAACTATAACTGTAAGTGATCCCCCCCTGAACTGTAGTCCTACTAAGTTGTTTTTTTTTCCCAGAGCCCAATTCTTTGACCTACTTTTACGTATTCGGATTATAGACATGTAATCGCCAGTGTACATAAAACCTAGGAGGCTACTGGCGTGGGAGGAAGTGACTATTGTTGGTTTGGTTATAAAGACAACAGCATCATGTGGTCACACCTGATTACATCGATTGATGCCATATATTAAACTATTTTTGGTAACTAAAAATTGGCAACATTGTTAACGACAATTAGGGATGATTCAATAATGACGTCCTCTTGGTGAGTTCAAAAGGGGTCCAGGTATCATTTCGATGATATAAGTAGATCAGTTCTCGTTATACGAAGTCGCTAACGCTCAATAATCAAGACCATTTTCTTAAAAATAGCGGCACGCCTTGGATGTGCTCAGCACTAAGGTTATTTATAAATACGTGCATGGGCGTAGCCAGGATTATTTTTTTTTATATCTGTGTGTGTGTGTGTATATAATTAATCTTTATTACATTCTGACCCTTTGCGAAGACTTTTATTGTGCCCTATAATAGGTTCTTCCTGATCGCCGCCGATCACTATTTCTGGTATTGAAAGCCAACAAAATGCATATTCTGAGGTATCCTCAGTGCATTATCTTGCTATTAAAAAGTTTTATTTCAAAAACCTAACGTGCTATTCTTACTGACTTAGACCCTCTCGCGCCGTTCGGGGCATTTTCCGGCAAGCTGTTTCCGCAACTCTTATTATGCGTAATTCATTTTGTCGGAGAACATGTCCCGCAAAACCACATGCGACGCTCTGTTACAACCAGTTCGTCATATGATTTCTTTGATTTAGACCCGATCTCTTTAACTGACTCCTAAAATCTGTCTTTACCATCTTTGTTGAGCCACATTTAATGTTTTTCAATTTCAGCAGAAGACTATTCTAACTTTATTAATAGAGCCCAACCCACTGGTAGAAATTTGTAACCTCTATTGACTACGCTCTTGGATTTACATGCCTGTATTTCGCTTTAGATTTTATATCGAAAAGGAAAGTTTTATCGTCAAAATCATCTGTTGAGGGGTTTTAAAACTAAAAAATCTCTGGAGTTTTTTTGTTGTTTTTTAAAATTCAAAACCCCATTTAGCTACGATCATAGAAATTGGTGACTGTAGTTTGCTTTAAAATAATATTGAAAAGAGATGTTTTCAACTCAAAACGCTCTGTAGGGAAATTTTAAACTCAAAACCATCTGGAGGGGTTTTAAACTTTAAAGAAAAAACCATTTGGAGGAGGGGGATTTAAACTCAAAACCTCTTTGGCTACGCTCATAGATTTTTTAGTGTGTAATTTGCTTTTTTTTATATTGAGAGGGGGTTTATCGTAGATTTTGAGGCGGTTTTAAAGTTAAAATCTTACTTAGCTGTTTTCTTGGAATTTGGGATTGTCGCTTGCATTTTTTTTAGTTTTATTTATAGAAGAGGGGGTTTTAAACTCAAAACCCCTGTAGGGGGTTTTAAACTCAAAGCCCCTGGTAGGGGGGTTTAAACTCAAAACCCCCTGGTAGAGGGATTTGTATCTCAGAACCCCCTGATAGGGTTTTTTTTAAATCTCAAAACCCCCTGGTAGGGGTTTTAAACTCAAACCCCCCTGGTAGAGGGATTATAACTCAAAACCCCCTCAGCTGTGCTGTGGTAAATGATGATTTTTATTAAAATCTCACCTAAAATAAACAAAATGAAAGCAAAAATCAGTAACTTAATTCCGCCCCCCCACCCCCGAAGGGGAGGATTTCATTTCGGGGGGGGGGGGTTGAACCCCAAGAACCCCTCTGGCTACGCCCATGGATACATGTGACTTAGGGAAACCCCTTATTGTGGGTCAAATGGGATAGCTTGGTTTATTATGTAAACAGGAGAAAGTTATGTTTTGCAGTTTTTGTCTACAACTAAAAGAATCGGTTCTATCAAAACTTATTCATGTATTTTAAAAGTATCATAAAAAACGTCCAGAAGAAAATACTTAGCTGGATGAAATTATATAGAAAGAACGTTTTTATACGGCCTCTAAAGATTTTCATGTCTAGAAAGTCAAGACTTATAAAACTTATAAAACACAAAGGTTACCCCCTAGAAACAAACCACACCCCAAATTGATCCAAGCCATAAAAGAAGCTTTCATCTATTTATAATTCTGACGCTCTGTAATATTTTATTTTATCTGTAGATTTTAAAGCGAGCTATTAGTCTTCTTTGCCCACAAGTTGTGACGTTTTATTGTATAATACTACATTAATGCTTAGAAAAAAAAAAGAACAAGGAACTGAAAACGTAGGATCGCAAGATTTAAAATATTTATTTAGGTTTTAAAATTTCAAAGAAAACATGGGAAAAAAATGGTTCCTGAAGGTCGAATGTTGTAGGACGTTAAACTGCATCATTACACATAAAATATTACTTTTTGTATCTGTTCTTTCCATACCAAGCTCTTGGAACAACAAAAGAATAAGTCAATCTTATCTTCTTATCTTACAGACGTTACTTCAAATAAGAAGATGATTACAAACTACGCGTCATGCATTCAGTCATACATATTAACCAATGACTTAAATTCTGCCAGGTCACTGGTTTTCACTGGCTGGCTCAGGCAACCCATTCCATGCTCTAATAGCACTAGGGAAGAAGGAGTATTTGTACAAATTTGTCCTAGCATATGGAACGAGGAATTCGCCTTTATCTTTGTGTCTTTCAGAGTATTTTATTAAATTTTGTTTTGTATTTGAAGATTATGGTTCAGTGTTTTATCTATAATTGCTACTTTACTTTTAAGTAAAGAAAAGAACAGATTTAATATTTTTAGACAGAGCCTCAGAGTAAGAAACTGAATTAGTCAATCATTCACCTAGGGCTTTACCTTTCAGCTCTAATTATAATTTTAGTTAATAAAGCCAATTGTTATTTGTAAAGAGTATAAGATTGCATTGTTCCGTAAAAAAAAAATCTACACTTAAGAAACATCTCATCGTCAAATGTGACTGTCTTTATGAAGTGCGTTACTATTTCACGATTCTCAAGCCATCCCACATACCCCACGCAAGGTTTTGACTGTACACAGTTTGGGAATCCTTACATCATTGAGATGATGCTGTTTACGTCGTGGCCAATTTTTATTCCAAATTTTCCAATTCGTCATTCGCATTTTGTGGGTTTAAATCACCGCCCTATATCTTAAAAGAACCGGATCCCAGAAAAGGCAGCTCTCGATACAGTTTTACATCTAAAAGGCAAATAAAGCTGTCTGCTGATATCAGGTTCACTGTGCAAACACTTATCACATTTGTCTTATAGGTTTGCGCTTCAAATTGATTTAATTACGTCAAAGTAGTCTTTTTTTTATCCAGCTTTCCAATTTCTGACATGAGAGTATCACTTCTTTGACGTCATGTGTTTACAAAGTTACAGGATGTGCATTAATCTGCACAAAAATATAATTAATATCATTAATCAATTCAATTCCATCATTTAGATGGTAACACCTTTTATGAAGTCCAAAGTATCTGGAATTCGCAACAATTATTTTTAAATTAAATGTTAATTTACAAATAACTTTATCTTTGCCGCCATCCAGGAACATTGTCCGCAGATGATCTATTTTTAAGTCCTACTTCGTCTTCTGTTCCTGTCTTCGGAATTTTTTAAATTTCTTAACTGTGTGTTCAGCGACATTAGTGAGAATTTATCCAGCTACCAGCTTCTTTCTTCTATGCCAGCTAAATAGCGCCTGATTTTGATCTTTACAGCGCATCCGGAAAGGGGGGGGGGTGCACATGTGTTACGCCGTCATCTTTTAAGATTGCCAAAAATAAATCCCATTTGGCATTTAGTTATCCCCCATACGGAATAGGTGTCCTACTCAACAAAGCTGGTGTATTATAAGTTGTCCTTGTGTACTGTCTACACCGGAGAAAAATGTTTATCCGTAAAATAGTCCTGCCAGCGTATGCCTATAATGGGGCGAAGACACCAAATGATAGATGCGTTTAAGAAGCCTTAAATGCCTTCTATATAGAGCACCCAGGTTCAGGTAACAAATTTATAGACAGAGAAATGTTGTTTAACAGGTACTGAAGCAATACAAATGAAAAAAAATAATTTTGGATATAAAATCAAAAACCGTTTGCATAAATATGTTAAAAATATGGATTGCAGATGGATGTACTACTATAGAGCCTCCGGTGTATGTAACAATTAATAGTGAATAGTTGTAAAAGTGTATTTTTATGAAATAACTGCTTGCATAAGTGATTTAAAAAATTAGATTTTTCGCTTTTAGAAAAGAAAAAAGTAGCCTTTGAATCAGAGCTTTGAATGGACTAAAATATGATGTCGGATTTTCACTATCTTTTCTCGTTCACGAGATCTAAACGGACGGACGGACAGACATTTCACACAAAACTTTCGGGGGCCGCTAAAAACGTATACAATACAATTAAAGTTGTTTGTTTCAGTATAATAATAACCATTAAATGTAAATAAACAAAAAAAAATACTTAAAAAAAAAACAAAAAACAAAGCTTATCTAAAGGGGAAGAATTCCACCCTTGAAACTATATTAATAATTTACAAGCTATTTCGCTTTTTCGATAGCAAACAAAATAATGAAGAACCCAAATATTAATTGACTAATTGGTTATTATTTTTAATGATTTATGTTTTTGTTATGTAAGATAAATAAGAGTTTAAAATATCAACTTAATTGGAGAATGTGTGAGGGAGAAACAGCGTTGACAATTATGTAAGTAGACTAAAACCAATACATTTAGCCATATATATCAATACTGAATAATTAATTCCTCTTATTAGTATCAAACAATGTAACAAATTACCAATAATAAATTGGCTAATTGGTTACTTTTATTATTATTATTGATTCATGTCTTGTCTATAGTAAAGTTCCCCTCTCGGACCTTGTGGTCATCTGTTTCTGTGGACTACGGTTAACAAGGGTGTCATGTGGCAAGCACAACGACCAACCTCCTTTACTTTTCCCTAACTAATGTCAGGTACCCATTAGACTCAGAGGAGCCCGAAGATCCCAAAATTTAAATTCCCAGTCTTCACCAGGATTCGAACCCCGGTCCCCGGTTCGGAAGCCAAGCGCTTTACCGCTCAGCCACTGCGCCTCATATGTCTTGTCTATGCCGATGAATAATTGTGCGAAGTTTCAACTTGATCCGAGAATGGGTGTGGGAGAAATAACGTGTTCACACTTTTTACCAGACAGAAAAACAACAAAAAAAAGCACGATAAGAAATGTTGACTGAAGTATCTCATTTTTAATTCTAACGCAAAGCGATACAATATATTCACACACAAAGCACGGCAGGTCACAAACCTGACCAGGAGTCACGACAGGACACGTTCATTGATGCACTATAGTTTCGTAAAAACAAAAACGAAAGCAAAAAAAAAACAAGATTACAAAGAGAGTTTGTGTTACACAAACTCAGAGGCGGCCCCCGTCAAAGTCGGATCCCTGTCGGATCTGCCTATTCGCAAAAAATATTCAAGAGGTTATTTAATTTTGATGGTCAAAAGTAAAAATGTTTCAAAGATTCATTTGCCGTTGTAAAAAATGTTTTTTTGTTTTTGTTTTACATGTTTCGGGTGTTCCTTCTAAGTTTAAAATAATTAACTTCTCGCTGAACGATGGAATGGAGGATGGCAACAAACAGGGTATGAACCCTGCCTGGTCGTTCAGTCTGCGTGCTGGACTGTCGTTTGGATTTATCGATGGTCCCTGGTTCAAACCCTGCATGCCCCCCCCCTTCCCCAGTCGTCCTACGGGAGGTTTATAATTAAAAAGCAAAAAAATAAAAAAAAACAGATATATCCTGCTTTTACTTCGATGTCTCAGCACAGTTAGGCCTATCAACAGAGATATCGGCATTTTTTTAAAAATGGAACTAGAACTAGGATGTAGATCTACCTAAATTAAACCTCTGATTTAGCACTCAAGATCTATATCTACTAGCTCTAGATCTAAAATATCAACTTGGAATAATGTAGCTGTAATTTAGATAAGATTTGTGTAAAAACAATATCCTAGATAATCTATCAATAGACTGAATGCAACATTAAATGTAAAAAGAGTAGATTAGTTTTAGTCTATTATAACATTGCAATATGGATCAAAACGTTTGGACATCAAAATCTACACTTTAAGTCTAGACATTGAAATTATACATCTTAATCTAGTCTATATTAGTCTAAACTAGATCTAGAAATTCAAGATCTAGACTCTAAAATAATTTTTATTAGAATATAAATCCAGATCTAGATATATTGTAATAAAAATCTAGATCTAGTTTAAAAAATCTAGATTAGATCTAAATCAAGATATCATTCCTTTTTTAAATGCGAGTCATATAACGAGGCTTAATAAACATTACTATACCGAGTTATAATAAGCGCTAATAAGTGGTAATAAGCGCTAAATAACATTTATCAGTATAAGCCTTTATAGTTCTGTGAAAAGCCAACTGTCTCTTACTGAGCAGTTAAAACCGTTATAATTTTGATATAATCCAGCTTTCTTTTATAGATCTATTTGCTAGTCAGTAGCCCTATTATCAGGACTGGCTCTAAGCATTGCTGGTCCCAATGCAAAACGGATCGCGCGGGGCCCAGTTTGGGTAACAATTTAGATTTGTATTACAAAATAAATTTGTCTTTACATTTTTTTTTATTCTTTACTAAGTACTAAATCACGATCAAATTAACTTTACGAGCCTTGCGTGTAGCGAAGTCATTCAGTCATCAAAATTCTGTTTTTTTTACATAGATCACGCTCAATAGCAAGAATTACCAAATGTTTTAATCTATCTACAATAATTGTTGACCTCAAGTAGTTCTTACAGGTGTGAAAAGCTTCTTTCACCATATGCCACAGTTACTGGTATTGTATTGTATATTGGCGTTTCCATATTGAATGAATAACACCCCAAAATGACTATTGTGTCTATATTTCAGGAGATTTGTATGAGCTATCAAAAGATTTTAATAGTTTCAGGAGATTTCCAGGACTTTTTCTTATATTTTGCAATTTCAGGAGATTTCCAAGACCTCTCGCTAAATCAGGAGGGTGCCGTCGCTTAGGTAGCAGTGGCCTGAGGCCGGCCCTGCCTATTATGTTGAAATAAGATCTGGTTAGAGTTAGTGATTAAGCAAAGGATCGATATATCGCAATACATAATATCAGTTCTTTACTACTTTAAAAACCATAAGATGATTTAATTGAATTTCCATTAAGAAATTTAGAATTTACTCCGCTTAAAAAAGTAACAACAGAAACATAAATGAGCAGAAAAAGAAAGAGACTTAAAATAGAATAACACCTACAAAAATCGAAGTAACAAAAAAGATTTTCAGGTAACAAAAAAAACAACAACAACAACACTGCAAACAACTTTGTTATCTTCTTGGTTTTGTTAACCCCTCACAACAGGATGTATAATAAGGCTAAGGAATCCTTCAGTATGTTGAAACGCGTCTGTGCAACCAATAATGTAATTGAAAAGAACTAAAATCATGTGATAGTAAAATCCATAATTTGACTGAAAACAAATAATTTGACCTTGAAACAAATAATGTGACCTTGAAAAAAACAGAATGTGACCTTGAAACATATAGTGTGATATTGAAACTAATAATGTGACATTGAAACTTACAATGTCTTATAAACGATAGCCTAGTGCCAATACAAAATTGTGCTATAGCGATCTTCTTCTAATTCTACCATTTTTAATATTAAAAATAAAACAATTGACGTAACAAGGTTACACAGACAGTTTCTGTTTCCCAGTTTGTGTAGAAATACAAACTCAAGATCAAAGTCTAGAACTAGATCTAAGTCTAGATTTAGAAATAGATCTAAGTCTAGTCTAGAATATATAGATCTATATAAGTCTAGATCTAGATCTAAGAGTAGATCTAATTCTAGATCTAGAACTAGATATAGAATCTTAATATAGAATATACTATATCTAGACTAGAACTCGTATGAATTTACACTTTGAATCTTAAAATTACTAGACATAGTCCAATGTTATGATCATGAATAGTAGGCCTTTTGTCACCAGGTAATGGTGTACTATGCTGTTCGTATCGGATTCATTTCTTAATGTGACACTATTGTTTACATAATAAATAAATATGCACCCCTAAGCTGTCAGAAGATAAGTTATTGTCTTAATAATTAAAATTTTGTTCAAATTATCAATACATTTATAATATATATATATATTATAAATATATTTAGATCTGAGTTCTATTAAGTCTTATTTAGGTTGTCAAGTGTCGGCCCTTATAATGAGGTTATATGACAAAAGTGCGCGCTATAAAATTAGTTCGTTATTTTTGAAACTTTTAACTAAAACGAAGTTCGTATCTAAATTCTTTTATAAAAACAACATTTGAATCAGTATTCTATTCAAGGAGTTAGTTCATAAATTTATAATATATTTTATAATGATCAATTGACACTCTCTTTTACCTTTGTGACCTTAGGTGCACATTTTTTGTACCAATGTATGGATGAAGCATGAGTTATTAATGATAAGTCCATGACCTTTTAAAAAAAGTTTTGTAAGTAGTGTAATTTTAAAAAAAAAATCTGCTTGCATATATAACTTTAAAAATAAGATGGTTCACTTTCGGAAAAGAAAAAAGTAGCCTTTGAATCAGAACTTTGAATGATCTAAAATATCGTGATGTCCGATTTTCATTTTCTCTTCTACTTTCTGAGATGTAAATGGGACGGACGGACGGACAGACAGGTCACACAAACTAATACCGTCTTTTCCCCTTTCGGGGTCCGTTAAAAATGAAATTGTTCCTTTGGTCATATTGACATGCAAAAGATGGACGATACGCTGAATAAAACGGAGGACGACACTGACAGGGAACCATATGCATTTTCAGGGGCGTCCTTAGGTAATCGGAGGCCCTAAGAGAAGTGAATTAGGTGGCCCCAAAATGAAACAGACACTAAAAAGACCGAAAAGTAAAAATACAACCTTCCCGAATATCTTTCTAAATCAACAAATAAAATAAGTTTGTTTAGCGCAATTCCCGTACAGTTCAGTCTGGAATCTTGAAGCCCAGTAGAGACCTAGAGCTAGGCTAGTAAACGAGACGTGTAGTTCTGCTATGTTTGAGATTTGATCAAATTTTCGCAATTTAGTTCTCTAAAATTATTTTTTTTTAGTCCTGTGCGAGGCCCCCACAAATTGGAGGCTCTAAACGGCTGCCTAGTTTGCCTATGCCTAAGGCTGGACCTTGCATCATACCAATACAATGAAAGTTGGATATATATATATGTTTGGAGTATTGCTTTCACCTTTTGCCATCTGATGGAAACTGTTTCTGGGAATTCATATCTACATTTTATTCATGGTAAAACAGGTACTAACACTAACCAGCAGGGACTGTGTTTATGATAATTAGCATGCAGACTTCAAGGAACTTTTTAAAATAGAGAAGTAATTACATTGGTCGCTGTTTAATAAAAATATAATTAGTCCTAAAAAAAACAAAAACAAGTAGCCTATTTTGTTTGATTTCTTGAACACATAGACAAAGTTGACACCAATCTCAACGAACTGGCTCCCGGAAGTAATCCAAATTTAGGCATGTGGGGTCTCTCTAAGTCTGCAAACAGGGTCACGACGCCCTATTAACGGATTCGGTTCATCAGATTTAAAAGTAAAGTGAAATGAAAGAGAAAAAAGGTCTATTAAAAGGCGCCATTTTGTAAACATTGCAAACAATGTTGTTCATCGTTAAAGCGCAGAATGTTCAAAACGAACCCTGAGGACTTCTCGGCAAAATGTCTATGTTTATAGAAAATAAGAGTGTACATATCCCGGACCTTAAAGGTAGAGCTTTCAATTATAAACAAAAAATCAAAAAATATTTGATACGTAAAACGAAAAAAAAAATGATATTAAAAATGTGATATTTCACCCATATTTCACTAAAGAATAAAAGTCTATATAAGTAAAGCAAGTAAAGTAAGACCTTGACATTTATTGAATTGAAGATGTAAAGGTCATGTTTCTTTAAGCCACAGTTAACAAACGATGGTGCGATGTGGCCAGCACATTGACCAACTGCCTTTTCAAAACTATTGTCATGTGGGTGGACTCGGGGGCATTCTAAAAATCCCGAAATTCAAAATCCCAGCCTTCAACGAGATTCGAGTCTGACAATAATTACCACAGTGTGGCTATTCTTATTGGTACTTTTTGCTTTTTGTTCTATAATGTCTATTGATCATAAAACGGGTTGCCTGAATTAGCATAAAAAACAAATGACTAAGTAGAATTTCCTATAATTAGCTATTGATGTAGAAAGCTTTCATTAAAAAAAAAAAACGTCTGTATTTATAAGATAAGAACCAAGACAAATCAATAAAAAATTCAAGCCTTCAAAGCTTTTTGAAAGCCCTAACTGTTCCGTAGTGTTCTTTGTTCTCTCCCCTATCAATGCAGCTGTCAAACGTCAGCAGACGTCAACCCGGAAGACACTTTTTGCAGCTCCTGCTTGGCAAATTTTCCACCACTCTACGAAGACGTAGCCATAAATTTGAATAGGTAAAATTGTCTTCCTGATTTGAAGTATACATGGTTGGCAGACCTGGGGTGAAAGGTGCATTCTGGTTATCCCTGGAGATCAAAGTTTGACTAAGCTAGAGTTTTTAAAAATATTTCGGTTCCAAAAAACTATACTGAGCATATTTTACAATTTATTTTGGGTGAGGTACATTTTGTTTGCACTAATGTGCTACTTGTGTACATAATATAAAAAAGGACATTTTTTTTAAAAGGTTAATTTAACTGGCGATTTCTAAATTTATAATCGAGACTAGTTTTGTAACTTCTTTCACTGAGAAGAGTTTTAAATTAGGTAAAAAAAAAAAAAAAAAAAAAACACCATTTAGCTGTCAGAAGTGGGGAAATAGAGGGTGAGTGTGTGTGCGTGATTGTGTGCGTGTGTGTATTTATATGGTGCATAGCAGAACATAGCGTTTATTATTAAAGTTTGTTTTTTTTAAAAACATGTTTACGTCTTTTGTAACAAAAGAAAGGTTAGAAATGGATTATTTTCTATAAAGTCAATTGACAGACTTTGATAGTTAAGAATAAAATTGTCATTAATGTATTCAAAGGTATTTAAAAAATTTAATCTGCTCATGGCCATTTTTCCAGCCGACTTTGAGGCAATGCAGTCCAAGGCACGCTTGTATATGGCCCGCATGGCCAAACAATTTCCTACCGACTTTGGCTGATCGTCCCATGTTTTTAAGCGAGCTGACTGGCCAAATAACACAATGGCCGGCCTGTTCGTTCAGTCTATAGACCTTGCGAAGTATGAGACAGATGATGTATTGGTCATCTGTTTCTGCGGCCCACGTTTAGCGAGGGTGTCATGTGGCCGCCACAACGAGCTAGCAGTAACAACTATGTCAGAAATTCGGAAATATATAAACATGATCTTTTTTATAAATTTATTAGATGAAGTGAATGGAATCATTGTGGAAAGTTTTGGCACAGATCTACAAACTACGGCCCACGTATCGTATCCGTTTGGTCATGTGATACTATAAAGTCCCATTGAAATACCTGCCCATGGTGCTTAATGTAGCCACACAGACTCAATTGCATTGGTCATGGCAATTTCCTTTCGACTTTGGCTGCCCTATGTTTTTTCGCGAACTGGCTAATCAGATCGCGAACTGGCTGGCCCAAATCGAATATGGCCCTCCTGCGCAAAAAAAAAAAGTTGAACCTCACTGGCCTAGGGATTCCTGATTGAACATGTGTGTGTGTGAGGTTAATGGGAGAGGAGGCCTTCAAACTCTGGACACTGTATCGTCAGTTGTCTGGACCTCTTTAATGGCCATCTCGACATGCGCATCAGAAGGTGGGGGGGGGGGGGCGGATGGGGCGGTGTGTGAGTAGGTGAGGATTCACCATGTTTGTGTTTGCGTTTGTATTCTTGTTCCGTTTCTGACGTGGGTGCCTCGGTCTGTTTTCAACTCTCAATCATCCAATCCGGTTTCAAGTTAACAAGTGATAGAATACAACTTCAACAGAGATATTTATTTGATCAGCAATAAAATTAATTGATAATATTTTTTTTACAACAATTTTGTTTTCTCCTATCTAAAAAATAATTCGAGTCTCTGTGAATGCAAGTATTTTGAACTTAGTAATTTTTAAGACCGTTTTTCAGAGTTCCAAGAGACTATGACTTAACTCTTGAGTACTATTACAAGAAGATACGTTTCTATTCAAATGACATCATGTTAATCCCCAGCCGAAAATCCCTAACTTGTGTTTGTGTTTAGTTGTGTTTGTTTCATATAAATCTAGCTGTGGAAAATACATTTCACAATTAGAGATTCAACTTTAGCACTTATGTGGCATACGTGTAGCTTAGCGCTAGAGACTGCAGCATTGAACTTCAAGTTAGATGTAAATAAGGATATTAGTCGACCCATATTTGTCGACCTATATAAGGACAACAATTCCAGTCGAAATTGTATAGTGAAATTGTACGTGTATAGCCTAATGGTAATACGGCGTTCCTCGGTTTTCTTGGATACTTTTAATTTCACAAGGTGTACCAATTGTGAACTTAAAAGTGAAGATATTTATAGTTTTTTTGGTCAAAGAATAGTCGTTGCAAAGTCGAAAAGGAAAATGAATATTTATAACATCTAATACGAATCCAAGATATCAATCTCCTTTAAACAATATCCCAAGTTCTTGAGCTGCTATAGAAGGATCCTAGGTTTCACCTACAACATCACAAACGAAGAGATGGGAAACAGAATCTCAAAGGCAATTTGGCCCCACGATGAACTGCTAACCATTGCTAGAAAACGCCAACTGAAACTTTGTAGCCATGTCATAAGGTTATTAGGGCTCGCAAAGACCTTCCTTCTGAGAACAATGCCAGGTCTAAGAAGAGAAAACGATGGGAAACAACATTAAAAGAATTATCGGGCTTGTCATTGAAAGAGATTTCAGCCAAGGCTAAAAAAAGAGAGGAATTGAGAAAAGCGGTCGAAGGATAAAGTGTGTTTCCTTAACGGTTTAACATACTAAGTGATAGGTGAAGGCTAACTAGTTTAGGCTCGCATTTCTTTTTAATAATCTTTAAGTCCGAGGATATACGCTGGCTCGGACATGTTTGCCGGATGGAGGACAATCGCGTCCCAAAAATCATTCTGCACGAGCAACTTGCGTCTGGCTCAAGAAAAACTGGCCGCCCCCACCTCCGTTACGTTGATGTGATAAAAAGGGATTTAAAATCAGTAAACATTGATACTGACCATTGGGAAGACATAGCCCTAGACCTCACTAGTTGGAGAGAGACGGTGACCAAGAAAGCTTTAGAAAGTGAGAAAATATGAGCCTCAATTCTTGAAGAAAAGCGTGCCACACGGAAAATGGTCAGCTCCTCTACCACCAAAGAGAAAGCCACCTTTGCATGCAATATATGTGGACGGGAGTGTCTGTCTCTCCAAAATAGGGCTCCACATCTATATGAAAAAGTGTTCGAGATGAACCATAATCGTTTCACGACTGAAGGAGACCAATGATGAATTGAATTCCGAGGATTTAGAACTTATTTAGAAGGAGTACAGCACTGCACGAGAAGATGAAAGCCTACCTTGCTTAAAACACTTTGTTAGGAATGTTAGTCATCAAAATGTCAACGTAATGTATCTCTGAAACGTTTCCTTGTCATCTGGGAGGGGGGGAGTTTCCAGGTTTGGGCTTCTTTTGTGATGTTGGATGCAAGGCTTGGTAAGGATGTCGCCTGTACATCCATCATACGTCAACGTATCGATTCGTACATTCAATGTATTTTGTTTACTGATATATGATTGCAGTGTTTGTAAAGAAGCAATGTAAATGTAGCAAAATCTTTACTGAGCCTCATCAAGGCAACCTGCAAGTCCAAGCGACATAATATTAATTCAATACAAGATCAAGTTAGATAATGATAAATGCTGATAAGTAACGTCTATGGACTATGTTTCAGTGTGACAAGAAATTGAACCGTAGAACAAATATTTACCTATACTTTAAAAGGGGCTTAAAATCACAGCCGAGACTGTTGATAAGACTTTAGATAACATGGCAGCACTTTGGTTGTGACCCGGATATACTTTCCGAAAGTTTCCAAGCGTAGGGTGTAGAGGTTTCTAGAATTACTGTATCAAAAGACAGTCACTTATTGTGTGCGTGTGTTTTTTTGAAAATCCGGGAATTGGATTTACCTTTACTTTAGGGACATACGTCAGCAGTATATCCGGCTAATTGAAAATACCATAAAACAAAATGATCGTTTTGTTCAGGGTGCGTGCAATCATTGTGACGATATTGAATTACAATAGACATGACAATGAATGACCAAACTATTTACTTGGTGGTTGATAAAATAATTTGTCAGTTGTAGCCTTCGAGTTAAGAGTTGACGACTTGATATTTTTCTTCTTTTCTTCTTTATAATCATTGTTATTTTGGAACGTTCAGATGACTAGACCAATATATGAGATGAACTGCGCGCAGTGGTTTCCAAATCAGGGAGCTCTCCATATAGTTTTCTTTCTATTGGGGTGTTTTGGGGCCAAGGTCTTGTACGCGCCTCTTGGTGAGTGCAATTTTGAAGGACATGGCCAGCATTCTCTGGTGACACTCCACATGGGCAGATTTCACTGGTTCCAATTTTGAGCTTCCGGTACATATGTTGTCTCATTCTGTTGTGTCTGGTCCTAAGTCGAAAGATCAGACGTTGATCTTGTTGTCGGGATAGCTTATAATAGACATCATCTTTCTTGTGATTTGGATGAGAGCTTGTCCATTTCTCATTTATTTTATCTCATCCAAGTACCCACACAGTCAGATTGTCTTTCTAACCGATGCGAAAACAACCCTCCAAAGCTTGGAAAACTCTGATTCCTCCTATATAAAACGACTCAGGACAGCACTATACAAAACTCAACAACAGCAAAAAAAATGTTATTCAATGGAAACCAGCACTTAAAGAACTTGAAGGAAAAGAGAAGGCTGACACACTCGCCATGAGTGGGAGAACAAACTCACAATTAAACATTGCACTCTATCCAGAAGAAATGAAGAAACTAATAGTAAATAAAATAAATGAAAATAGTAAATAAAATAAATGAAAAATAGACTTCCTATTTAACACTTATGTATTTTCCTTGGGCGTGATGGCTTTAAAATCGGCAGGAACAGTTTGAACAAAGTAGCACTGGATAGATCCACATGGAGAGTGAGCATAAATTAAGGGTCCCGGTTTGCAGATGCCATACACAACAGTAGTAGAAAGAAGGGAGATTACAAAGGCCTAACCTGCGACCGCAGCTGTGTATCAAGGGTTAGCCTCTTTAGTCAACTTTCGAGACGTAAAATGCTACAGGTGACCAAGAGGTAAAGCATTTGGCTTTCGGTGAAGACTGAGTTTTGAATTTTTAGTATTATTAATCCCCTAAGTCCACCAAACTCTAACGCGTACCTGACATACGCTTTTGGAAGTAAAAGAGGCTGGTCGTTGTGCTGCTCACATGACATTGTCTTAACCGTTGGCCATAGAAAATAAATATTTATATCATCAATGAAAGAATACTTATAGTTCTAAAACCTTTAAATAAAGACAAGACAAGATTTATATTTTATACCTGACTCTGGACTCATTAGCTAAGTTTATCCTTCAAGTTTACTTGAATAAAAAAAAGACAGAAGAACACATTATAGAACGACGTAGAGAAGCTTGGGGTGAAGCGGTGGTGGCTGAGTGGTTAAGCTCTCGTCTTCCCAACCGAGGCGTCTTGGGTTGGAATCTCTGTGAATGCAAGTATTTTGAACTTAGGGATTCTTAGGACAGTTTTTCAGACAGAGTTTCAAGAGACTTTGACTTAACTCTTGAGTTCTATCACAAGAAGAGAAGTTTCTATTCCTCACCGAATTTGAACGTCACATATAACGAAACAGCGTGTCAAGCTTATTTCCGTGATGACGTATTAAACATACTTGTAAAAACAAAAATTATTCTGTTGTCCAGTCAACTGGAACAAAGGCTCTGCATTGGAGACTAAGGATATACACTTTTGTTTGGCATCCTGAATACCATTTTTTGATGTAAAAGAAGTGTGCGTGGGGTGGGGGGGTGGGGGAGGGACAGAGCGCTGATAATGAGATGGCGTGGACTCGGGACAAATAAACAATAGGTAACAAGGTACTGTGAAAACTAAAAAAGCGGAGTGTGTAATGTATGCCAGAGTTATACTTGAGAGTTAGGTACCCTGTCGTGATGTTACTATTTTTAAAGAGAAGAAAACGGATGCGTGGGGAGACTCTTTCTGATTGGTCAATACCGGTTAATTTAGGCAACCATTTTGAATTATTTTATGTATAGAGAATGAAACAATAAAAAATATAAAAAAAACAGGATTTTTAGTTTTAATCTACTATGGTTTCTCTCTATCTTTTCGTCATGTGACGTTTTTATCGTCTAATGTTTTCTCTTTCTCTGTCTTTGCGTCTCTCCTGTTTCTCCTAACCTCCATTCTCTCTCTCTCTCTCTCTCTCTCTCTTGTTGCTTTATCTATGTAGTTCATCTTCTCTTTCTGTTCTCTAACATCCATCCTACTACAACACACTCTGTATCTCTGAGTTTCTCTCTCCCAAATATTCTTTTACACTATCAATCACAATCACATACACATTCATAAACTTTTCTACATTTTCTCTCAGCGAATGCGATTTCGTCTCACTCGTAATGAAGTCTCCTTCTAACCTGGTATTCAGTAACGGCCTCGGCTGTCAGAAAGTGTTGGATAGTGTTAGAAATTTATGTGAATACATTGGATGAAGTTAAAGGATAATAATAACTGGATGTAGATCAGCGGTTCTCAACATTTTAAGCACGGCGTCCCCTTTTTACAATCTCCCACTCTTCCGCGACCCCACCTCACACACACACACATACAGCAATAGAAGGATAGACAATAACAATCCATATTTTTGATGGTCTTAGGCGACCCATGGCAAATCGTCAATCGACCCCCCAAGGGGGGTCGCGACCCACAGGTTGAGAACCCCTGATGTAGAGCATCAAATGTACTCACCAGAGTTGCATAGCCTTAATCATTCTCAAATATTTTTTTTTTTTTTTATTATATCTTGGCTTGATCATTTGATGTATTCTAGTTCGCCAAACTATTTCAGGCATGGGGCAAAATGAGTTTCCAACATGTGTGCCACAGAACGCGAATAGTTCGATAAACTGAGATCTCCTCGGTTTCATTACGCAATGTGGGTATGTTTTTTTATGTGATACACATAGACATAAATAAATATAGACTGGAAAAAAAAGGAAATAACTTCAGGTCACTTGAAAACATGTATATCTATTGTTGTCGGATTTCCGAATTCTGAAAAGTTGCATGATCTTCAATCTTAGAGATTAAACAAAACTACACTGCTATATAATAAAGAACACAAAATTGCAAGTCACAAATTTTTGGTTTCATAAAACTCTTTTATCGGCCAGTCTATATTTATGTATGTCTATGGTGATACACAATGTGTTATATTTTAACTTGTAAAACCTAGAAATAACTTGAATAACTTCATTGTGAAGAAAACTAATAAAAAATGTTATTATTACAATAGAGACGAAAGAAACTTAAGATGAAATGAAATAAATGTAGTAGACTTCAGTAATAATATAATATTGTATTTTGAAAAAAAATCTAACTCACTACAAAAAACACGCCTTTTCATTCTAGCATTTGGGAGTCGTCTGATGTACCCTAAACAGCTTACGACAGTGCCGCTAATGCACTGCATAGCAACCAACCAATCGCTAACTTCTTCTCACTGTCGCCATAGAAACACACACTCGATAACAATCATCTGGGCGCATCCATTGTCTGTTCTAATTATTGTGGCATTAGTTTTCTGTCAGTAAAGGGAAAACTCTTTGCCAGACTACTCCTTGACCAGTCTGTGCTGGAGAGATATTTGAGACACAAAGGAAAACCCTTGGTGAAGAGAGGCGCAGAAGACGAAAAGAACGCAAATAGACCTCCAACGGAGAGCGACGTTGTCGGCATCGAATGTGGCAAAATATGCAGGGGTTTGCGCGGTGACCTGAAATACTGATATCATCCAAAATCTTAGGTCTTGAAGACAATGCCGTATTAATTAACAGATAGGAATATGTTATCACTGCAATTAAACAACAGTTAGGATAGCAGCTCAATGCAGTTAGAAGATCTAACTTATTAACCATTGCCTCTGTATTCTTTTACTTTATTATTTATTTTGTTACAATAATAAACTTCATATTTTTAACTGACCCCATTTGTGTTAAGTACCGATAACAGGTAGGGCTGAGTGACAATGTCACTATCTAATGAACCAGTCTGAGACGGCAACAATATCTTATCTTATATAATACAGACGTTACTTCAAAAAAGAAGATGATTACGTCCTACGCGTCATGCATTCAGTCGTGCATATTAACCAATGACCTAAATTCTGCCAAGTCACTGGTTTTCCTGGCTGGCTCAGGCAACCCATTCCATGCTTCAATAGCACTAGGGAAGAAGGAGCATTTGTACAAATTTGTCCTAGCATATGGGACGAGGAATGTGCCTTTATCTTTGTGTCTTTATGAGTATTTTATTTAATTTTTTATTTGTATTTGAAGATTATGGTTCAATGTTTTATGTATAATTGCTACTTTACTTTTGAGTCTTCTATCCTGAAGGCTTTCTAAATTTAGTGATTTTACTTAAGGCGTTACTCTACTCAAATGTGAATATTCGTTTGTTTTGAATCTCACTGCTCTATTTTGTGTCTGTTCCAGTTTCTTGAGTTGAGTGGTCCCAAACAGAGGATGCAAATTCTATTATTGGCCTAACCAAGATTAAATACATTTTAGTTTTATGTTCTTCTGTGATTTATAGAAATTTCTTTTAATAAACCCTAATGCTATGACTGATTTTTTTTATAGTTTCATTAATATGGGGATTCCATGACAGCTTTTCATTTATTATATCACCTAGGTATACTGCGTTTTTAGTCTGTGTTACTGGTTTACCATGAATAAGATAAGTGAAATTAATTTTTTTTAGGTTGTTTTTTTTTGGTTACTCTATGCCACAAAGTCAACGACATTTTAGCACATGGTGAAGTCTAGTTTAAATCAGTATCCATTAAATCAGTCTAATGCAGCAGTTTATTGCCACAAATACAACTACAGATTTACACAAGCGAAGTCTAATTTATCTCAGTGATAAGTGATATCTTGCTGACGTAACAGGATACTCCCAATGTCGAAATAGAGTAGGCGAAGATACCACTGCAGTTCGAAAAATGCCTCTTTCTGCCTCATACTTACGCCTTTCTCAGACGCACAAAAATTTAAAGCCTATATCGGAGTAAATTTAAACTATTTCAGTAGAAATATTAAAAAAAAAAAAAGCAATGATATATGTAAACAAAAGCCTCGCCCATCCTATCCCATAGTTCTGTGACAAAATAAAAGCAGTATGTTTGCGAGATACGAGGTCAAGGTCTTAAGAAACAAAGATAACTTTAAAGGTACCTAACTTTGCACCACACAGGAAATAATGCATGACGTCAAGGGAGGTAACGGAATGGGTCGCTTCTCAAAAGCTAAATCTAGTTACAAAATAGAAACAACACAGCATTAATTGCAGTTTATCTTTTAATAGCAGCACCCACCGGTAGCTGAAGTGACCACAAATGATAGGAATCTCCTCTGGTGATATAAAAAATATAATGTGTAGATACTGAAGGAGCGTTTTATTCAAGAGATTTATCAAATACTTCAAAGAATAGAACGGGTGGCCTGCATTAATCAGGAAAACCAACGACTTAGCGTGTTTGACAAGATTGACACATAAAGTGCGTAGAACGCAATTTTCTTTTTTTTTTTTTTGAAGTAACGTCTGTAATGTATAAGATAAGAAGAAGATAAGATATTAAAGAAAGGAATATATAATTAAAAAAAAAAAAGTGATAGAAAGTCAAATAAAAAATATGTAGTTTTACAAAAACTCGCTTATGTAGAGTGAACTTAAAAAATTGCCCTTTCAGACCATGGGGCAGATGACCTACGGTTAACGAGGGTGTCATGTGGCCAGCACCACGACCAACCTCCTTTACTTTTCCCCAATGAATGACAGGTACCCAATAAAGCTGGGTGGACTCAAAGGCGCATAAAGATCCCGAAATTAAAAATCCCAGTCTCCACCAGGATTCGAACCTGGGACAACAGTTCGGAAGCCAAGCGCTTTATCGCTCAGCCACCGCGCTTCTAATAGTGAAATTATATCAATGATTTTGAATCAATTATTACTGTATACAATTGTATGACTAACTCTTCTGGTCTTAAGACTTGCGTGTTGACTAGAGTCTAGAGTCCCTTTCGAGCTTCTGGGGACAGGAGGAGGAGCACCGTTCAATCGCTACCATATCTCTCATCATTACGTTAGCTTTGTATATTTTCCATTTAAAACAAAAATGTATTTATTACAACTAACTGGTTAACTAATGTGGTGTTGTTTTTTTTTGTGCTTGATTCATGATATGTCATCGACTCTAAATAACTCTGTAGTTTCAACTTTTTTCGAGCATCGGAAGAGAGATAAATAACGTGTACAAGATTTTGACCAGACATACAGACAGACAGACAGACAGAGTGACTTGATGTAAGTAGAATATAATAAACAAGTGAACGCCGAAATGAATACGTAAAGTCAGGAATAGACTGTGACCAGTGGCGTAGCTAAGGTGGGGATTCGGGGGTCAAAATGTGAAAATATTCCAAGCCCTCGAGGGGGCCTCTAGTGAGTGTCCGAATTTGTTTTACATTAAATATTATTACGCCATTATGTCTTGAAGTCGAATGTCAAAATGAAGCGGCCCATAAAAAGGTCAAGCCCCCGGGCCCCCCAAATTCCTCCCTTCGCCGTTGACTATGCCTGACTCGGGTTCGCATTAGTTCGGAGTTTCATTTGCCGTCTTCTGCCTAGTTATGACATAATGTTTCATGTAGACGAATGTGATTGGTTATTCAACGCCCTTGGCATTAAGCTTTGCAAATGTACTGGGTTATTAAGATGAGCCCTAAACGGTTTGCAAAGCCACAAATTACTGCGAACGAAATCCATAAATAATCAGGAGCCTCTCACATATGGGACCCGGGTCGGCGTGAAATTGGGACAGGTAAAATGTACCTGGGGCTAACCCAGGCCGATGACAACAGGTGAGATGTGATTGGAAGAGAGAGAGAAGGGGTGAAAGGGGCAATAACTTACCTTAAGCCTGCAACCGTGACGTCATGTATAAGGGGAGAGAAGTAAAAAAGGAACTTAGCGTTAGCCGCTGTTTTCTTATGTCCCCTTAACAGGTAAGTTTGTTATGTTCTTTTCCCCACATCTACGTAATTTTTTTCCCCCATGCTCTGAAGATCCATTTAAGCGGATGTAGAATTATATGGGTGCTGAGTGGGGGGGGGGTATTTTCCTTATTACAACACGATAGCAATTATTGGTTAGCGCGAGCCGGATAGAATTCTCATATTTATACTTGTGTTCGTTGATCGTCAAGATGGCCACACTATGGGAGCAGTGATAGTGTCAAGCACCAGATAGCCAAGACAGAATATTCTGGACCTTACGGAGTATTCCATGCCAGCCTATACATTCACTATAAGTGTTTATTTACGCAAGACATACGTGTCGCCCTGTTATTCGAGCATTATTATTATTATTGTGTGTCTTGGCATGAAGTTGTGTTTTTGGTGGTGATAACAGGCTTTTTTTCTTTGTCTTCACCAGGTAAGCCTTGATAATGTGTGTCCTAGTTATGCATAATACAGATTCCTGAATAGCTATTCTGTTTACATATGGCAGTTGTTTAATTCTTGAATGCTTTTAGTGACCGATTGTACATTATATCAACTTGTGGCCAGAGCAATGATACTTAAGTCTATATTACGTTTAGGGCAGTTATAACCAAAAAAAAGAGTATCAAATCTCTACACACCTAGCCTTTTGTGTCCAAGGCTGGACAAATTTGGAACTCACTCTTAGACTTTAAGTAAAAAGTTGTTGAGTATGTAGGCAGTGGCGTTCATAGTTTCATATATATATATATATATATATATATATATATATATATATATATATATATATATATATATATATATATATATATATATATAAATGTTTGTAAAAATGTTTTACATGTTTCGGATGTTCCTTCAGAATTGAAGATAGTTTACTTCCTAGTCCAAGCCTCCCGCAGGACGCCGGGGATGGGAGCGGGCAAGGATTTGAACGATACATCATCGATAAATCCAAACGACAGTCCAGCGCGCAAACCGCACGACCAGGCAGCCATATATGAGATATGGATGAGATGGATAGATGGATAGATAGATAGATAGATAGATAGATAGATAGATAGATAGATAGATAGATAGATAGATAGATAGATAGAAAGATAGATAGAGATAGATAGATAGGTAGGTAGATAGATAGATAGATAGATAGATAGATAGATAGATAGATAGATAGATAGATAGATAGATAGATAGATAGATAGATAGATAGATAGATAGATAGATGGATGGATGGATGGATGGATGGATGGATGGATAGATGGATAGAGATAGATAGATAGATAGGTAGATAGATAGATAGATAGATGGATGGATGGATAAATAGATATAGATAAATAGGTAGATAAATAAATAGATTAATTGATTGATTGGTTAAAAGATGGTTAATCTTCGGACTCGAAGACAATTCTTCTTCTTATTATTATTAATAGATATATGTATTCAAGCAGGTAGGTTTCTATATAAATTGAACTTCGATCAATTCTTCTATTTCAAACAATGGTTCGTTCTCATATTAGAACGGGGACCCCTTAAACCTCCCAGTGCGTTTTCTTTTCTTCCTCTAGAACAACTTCTTGGATTACGCTTTTGTCTTGTATTTACACGTGACTTTTGTTTTTCACAAATAAACAGACACATTTAGAAAATTAAACGTTTCTAGCCCTATACGATGGCTACCATTTCAATCAAAATAACTCTTACCTGTCTAGGAAGAGCTGGTACATCCTGATTAAGTCCTCCTGCCTAGTTGACAACTTGAATTAGTGTTTCACAAACAGTATATCCAAATGACCGCACCATCTGTATAAAAAGCAAACGAAGAGATGTCAACGCTTTATACTTGTAAATACAAACTCCGCATGTTTGGCAATAGAAGAGGATTTTTTTTATTGTGTACCTTTGTTATTGTCTATATTTATTACGACAATATTGCAATCAGGCAGGGCTGAAACAATAGATTTTTTGCAGGTTACGAAGACTTAGTAAAAAGCACCAAACATTCCTCTTCTTTAACTTTTATATTTATTGGACAAGTTGAGCGCTGAATAAGGCTGCCAATAATTTTAAAGGCCTTGAAAACAAGTTAAATTACAACCACAAAACGTTCACGTCCATTACAAATGAACGCCAAACATGCCACAGGATATAAAGAGTTGCTTTTTTTTTCTTTCTTTTACATAATTCTAAGACTACTAAGTAAAACAAATGCCAATCGGTACCAGGTGAATTTTAAAAAAAAATCAAAGGGATATAATTCAGTATAAACATGTAGCTCACGTAGCAAGAGTTAAACAAGGGGGGAGACAGTCAATACAACTTCTTGAGTAATGTCTTAGATCTGTATGAAGTCCATTTCTGAAGAGAGTGACTCACAGAAGAGAAAAACAAAGAAAGAAAAAAAAAATCTTTCTTAACCTTGCAATGCATCCGAAATGAAACGATTAAACAGAATGAAATAAATTCTACCCTAATACAGTTTTAAAAAGTTTGAAGAGGGAATGGGTTTGATTTGAATCCTGCATGAGTTGTACACTCAAGGCAAACTCTAGAGACTACAATTTCTTCTTCACCTACATCGCCTTATCCATTTGTAATACAAGTACCATGATGTAGCACAAGGTCTAGCGCTATCTTACGTATGACATTGGTGAATGTTATTTTAACCTCGCAGGGCCCGTTACGTTGTACAGTAACTTGTTCTCACGATAACTCTATGGACGGAAGTGTCGAAGTAGAAGTCTATAGCATGAGAGGTCATTACAGTCTATAGCATGAGAGGTCATTACAGTCTATAGCATGAGGGGCCATTACAGTCTGTAGCATGAGGGGCCATTACAGTCTGTAGCATGAGGGGCCATTACAGTCTGTAGCATGAGGGGCCATTACAGTCTGTAGCATGAGGGGCCATTACAGTCTGTAGCATGAGGGGCCATTACAGTCTGTAGCATGAGAGGTCATTACAGTCTGTAGCATGAGAGGTCATTACAGTCTGTAGCATGAGGGGTCATTACAGTCTATAGCATGAGGGGTCATTACAGTCTATAGCATGAGAGGTCATTGCAGTCTTTAGCATGAGAGGTCATTACAGTCTTTAGCATGAGCGGTCATTGCAGTCTATAGCAGAGGGGTCATTACAGTCTATAGCATGAGAGGTCATTAAAGTCTTTAGCATGAGCGGTCATTGCAGTCTATAGCAGAGGGGTCATAACAGTCTATAGCATGAGAGGTCATTACATTCTTTAGCATGAGCGTCATTGCAGTCTATAGCATGAGAGGTCATTGCAGTCTATAGCATGAGAGGTCATTACAGTCTGTAGCATGAGGGGTCATTACAGTCTGTAGCATGAGAGGTCATTACAGTCTGTAGCATGAGGGGTCATTACAGTCTGTAGCATGAGAGGTCATTACAGTTTGTAGCATGAGAGGTCATTACAGTCTATAGCATGAGGGATCATTACAGTCTATAGCATGAGGGGTCATTACAGTCTATAGCATGAGAGGTCATTACAGTCTATAGCATGAGAGGTCATTACAGTCTATAGCATGAGGGGTCATTACAGTCTATAGCATGAGAGGTCATTACAGTCTATAGCATGAGGGGTCATTACAGTCTGTAGCATGAGAGGTCATTACAGTCTATAGCATGAGAGGTCAGTTACAGTCTATAGCATGAGGGGTCATTACAGTCTGTAGCATGAGAGATCATTAGTCTTTAGCATGAGTGGTCAGTTACAGTCTATAGCATGAGAAGTCATTGCAGTCTTTAGCATGAGAGGTCATTACAGTCTTTAGCATGAGCGGTCATTGCAGTCTGTAGCATGAGAGGTCATTACAGTCTATAGCATGAGAGGTCAGTTACAGTCTATAGCATGAGGGGTCATTACAGTCTGTAGCATGAGAGGTCATTACAGTCTATAGCATGAGAGGTCATTAAAGTCTATAGCATGAGAGATCATTAGTCTTTAGCATGAGTGGTCAGTTACAGTCTATAGCATGAGAAGTCATTACAGTCTTTATTAGATTTAGGCAAACCACTCCATACTCTAAAAGCATAAGGGAAGAAGGAGCACTTGTATGAATTTGAACCAGCATTTGGAGCAAGGAATGTACCTTTATTTTTAACTCTTTCTTAGTATTTTGTAAGTTTTGTTTTTGTATTTGTTCCTTGTGGTTTAGTGTTTTTGTGTCATATTGCTACTTTTCTTCTTAGTCATCTTACCTGAAGCATCTTTAAATTTAGGGGTTTTATTGAAGATGTTATAAATATAGGGGTTTTATGAAAGATGTTATAAATTTGGGGGTTTTATGAAAGATGTTATAAATTTAGGGGGTTTTATGAAAGATGTTATAAATTTAGGGGGTTTTATGAAAGATGTTATTCTAATCAAATGTGAATAGTCTCACAGATCAATTTTTCGTATGTTCTAATTTCTTTACACTTTATTGAGTTGAGGAGTCTTCTGTTTTCGGTACATTTTAATATTGGCTTAGCCAAGATTAACTAGCATTTTAGTTTTATGTTTTTGTATGGGTTGTAAAAATATGAATATTACCCTAACGATTTGTTTCATTTTTTTTTTAAATAATTTCGCCAATAAGAGTAATGCATGATATCCTTTCATTTATAAGAAACCTAAATATTTGTTTGAGTTTTTAGTCTGTTTAACTGGCTTACCATGGATAAAATAAGTTGTTGTTTATCTTTAGTATTGTTTTTTTTTTTTCCAGGGTGGAAAGACATTATTATTATTATTATAGCTTTTATATAGCGCTACTTTCATGCTTATAGCTTTTGGTCCTAGTGAGGGGAGGGGGTATCTAGGAGTTGTTGTTTTTCCGTGCTGCCTCGGGTGTCGAACCTCGAGCCCCCTTCTAGGGGGCCAAGACAAGCCAAGTTCAAGCGCACTGGGCCTCTCGACCACGCTTCCCACCAAGAATCTAAAATTGTTTAACTCTTTCTCTCCGTAATTATTTACCACATTCTGGTGGAATCAAGGCTGGTATCGTCAGTTAGGTGAGAAAGAGTTAACTTCCGAGGCGTTTTTACGCTTTCTCGTTCTGTAGCAAACGTACTACATTAATTTTAAAAAAATTTCCACTAGATTACTTATTATGCAGTTACACAACACCAATTTTAAAACAATTTCAGAGCCTTTTAAGAAATAAGTGTATTAATCATATACCCCTCAAACCTATATCGACATAAGAAATGTTAACATGACGTAATTGCTCAGTCTAATGGACCTCACACTTATGCTAACTTCGAAGACCGAAACGTTTAATGACAGGAGATGGTCATTACAAAAACTTATTTTATATACTCAAACAGTAGAGTATATATAATCCAGAAATATTATCCAAATATTGTTTATAACTACACAGAAAACAAATAACAAGATTGGCTTGTTTATAGAATAAGCTCAGTAAATCACACGCACATACACATTGACTAACACATCAATTTTGTGTGTAGGAAAAAAAAAGGAAAGAGCTGAATATTACACACTTCAAGAACATGTTGGCAAGGGAAGGGAGGTGGGTGTATCTTCTTAAGTTCAATGTTATCCCGCCCACTACCAGCTTCCTGTATCGCACGTCTAGACACCGTGAGCACGTTGTTTGCTTTTTCTTGTTTTCGTTCATGGGCGAATTCTGAAGGGTAAGTCTGGTGCGTTTCGTGGGGTCACCTTCGTATGTGTTTGAGAGCCCGTGTAGCCGTATGCATGTATGTATGTATGTATGTATGATATAATGTATGTATGTATGTAAGTATGTATGTATGTATGTATGTATGTATGTATGTATGTATGTATGTATGAATGTATGTATGATATAATGCATGTATGTATGTATGTATGTATGTATGTATGTATGTATGTATGTATGTATGTATGTATGATATAATGCATGTATGTATGTATGTATGTATGTATGTATGTATGTATGTATGTATGTATGTATGTATGTATGTATGTATGTATGTATGTATGTATGTATGTATGTATGTATGATATAATGCATGTATGTATGTATGCATGTCCCGAACACAAATCAAAACCGTTTGAACAATCGTGATAAAACTTGGCATAAATGTTTCTTAGATCATGGGGGAGACCGTAGTGTATGTTTAAAGTCCCTCCCACAACCGGGTGGCCATAAAAAAAAAGACCAAAAATGTGAAACGAACATTAGCTAAGTTTGACAAAGATCCGAATCCTATCCACTAGATACGCAATACCCAAACTAAGACCCGCAGACCGATGGTCATATCTGGCTAGTTGTTTATATAAGATGATCACTCCATACTATAGGCGAAGTGTAAACTACCAGTTTCATACCTTGCGATCTATAGGGCAGGATATGTATAAAAATGTATAGGTCATTCGTGTGTATGACCCACTGTTGACGAGGATGTCATGTGGCCAGCACAACGACCAATAGCCTTTGCTTTCCTTAACTAATGTCAGGTACTCATTTGAGCAAAGTGGACTCATGAAAGATGCTTTTCCACTATTATAAGATCCTTAATAGAAAATCTGTACGGAAATACGCGACACTTCGATACACTTATTGAATTTGCAAAACTTTTCCTCGGTGTCAAACCTATTTCTGGTCAAAAGCCTCTTGCATAAAAAAAGAAGCGATTATAATTTAGACATTGCAATATGTAGTTATGCACCTATTTTATACATTGAACATTTGTTGGCTATTATGGACAAAAGACATGTATTGATAATGTAGCTTGTTTTCTTCGCCTCTGATAAGGCCATCACACGCCTAAATCTAGCCTTTTAACTATTCAACCATTTCCGGCCTGCGCTAAGTTTGGTTCGCCTTCTCCCGGCCTTTCACTCTACTTCTGCTCGCTTTGTTCTGCGCGAGCGACTACTTTTAAAGCGGAGTGGTTGAATGTTTCGCCCGACAGCTCACTCTTGGGATGGGCGGTTCAAAAACCTGTAACTTTTTTTACTTCTTTTGCACTGTTGTTCCCCAAATGAGTAATCTTAAATTCAAATGGAATTTCCCGCAGGCATGTATACTATCGATGTGTATCTGGGATATTCTCTTAGGTAAATAAAATAAAATATATTACTCTACACTATGCGTATTGTATACATTTTTAAAACTGTTTGTTTTTTTTGTTCACGACAACTTAAAGGGTTCATAAATGTATAATTAAGTTATTTTACTTCGTTACTACTATCAGTTTATAGTGTAAATGTATTAGCTTGCGATAAATGTGGAAACAATGTGAGAGACTTTACTTACTCATATTACCTACTGATGGGAGAAAATATATCGCTTCTGCTGCAGGGGCGGATTGAGTGTCAAAATTGGCACGGGTATTTCTATGCAATTCGGCCCACACATTCTATATCATATGATGGGCATCCATTTCTAGGTCTGCCTGTCCTCAAAATCATCATGTTAAGTTTGATAATGTAGCGATATGTATGCATACAGTGAACTCTGTATCTTTATAAGAAATATAAACCTTATGTTGCTTTTTCATCGCTAAGTATGTAGGCTCTAAAACGATGAAGCCTACTAGTAGCACTGTCTACGTATGGAGGCTATTACATTATTTCGAAAAATGTGTTAAATTAAAATGGTATGACACTGTAGAGTCTGTGCAAGATTTGTTGTTAAACACAACGCTCAGGGGGGGGGGGCCTTTTATAAGAGAATATTATAAAACCTTTAACAATTTCATATCTGTCATAGTGGCATAGATATGGCCATTTCGGTTGTTCTACGGCCCTTTTGGGTACTGGCCCACCGCATATAGCCAGTCCGCCTTTGTTCTGTTGCTATGCATAAAATCAGTACACCCGCTCAAGGATTTTATAATGATCATGAGTAATATGAAAAGAATGAAAAGTAATATAGTATCCATTAGTTCATAACATGATCTTTTTTTTTCTTTTACTTTCCATCAAGGTGTGATCAACAGATGCCAACTCTTGCTACCTAGACAACTAGAAGCTAACAAAAGATAACCCGAAAAATTTCAAGGATCACAACCATGGTCATTTGTTTAATCCAAGTTGCCTCCCTTTATTTCACACTTTTAATATCTGGTAATTAATTCTGTTCATTTTCTTTCTCTTTCTCTCTCGTATCATCTGGTTCGTTTATCTATATTTTGTTTTAAGTCTTTGTTTTTCTCTCACTGTCTAAAAATTATGTATGCTCAATAAAATTGTGTTTGTCATATATGAATCTATCTATCTATCTATCTATCTATCTATCTATCTATCTATCTATCTATCTATCTATCTATCTATCTATCTATCTATCTATCTATCTATCTATCTATCCATCCATCCATCCAACCATCCATCCATCCATCCATCCATCCATCCATCCATCCATCTCTCTCTCTCTCTCTCTCTCTATATATATATATATATATATATATATATATATATATATATATATATATATATATATCTGTCTTTCTGTCTGTCTGTCTAGATAAAAGTGATCTCACCGTACTAAATATTCTCTTCTCTCTAAATCCGTTTATCTAGCCACTCAAGCTGTTAAAACCAGGGACGCACCAGTACAACGACTGGATGGTTGGTATAACAACCCTATGAACCCTGATTGGGGTGGGGTCGGTAAGTTGTAGATTATAAGAGTGTTTCTTAGTCCTGTCATTACGTATATTTCAGTGAATGCAACTTAAAACCAATAGTTTTATAAATGTCTTTAGAGTGCACTTGCCCTGGGTTTGGCAAAATATGTAGGTCACGGGAAATACTGCATTCCTCTTTAATCTTCGGACTCGAAGACAGGCCTTATTAGTCTTTTTTTTTAAATTAACCATTATAAGTTTACTCCTTGGAGGTAGAAAACCAAAAAGTGGATTAGGACCCTAATAGCATTTCATCTTTTTCAAAAGTTCCTTTTTATAGGATGAATAATGAGCTGTAGATGTCATGGAAATGCGTTTCTGCAGTGAAGAATGCAAGAAAACGCTTTTGGCCCCGAACCCCATTGATTACTAATGAGCTGTAGATGTCATGAGAATGCGTTTCTGCAGTGAAGAATGTAAGAAAACGCTTTTGGCGTCGGGGCTTCGCCCCGTACCCCAACTTATTAGTAAGAGCTGTAGATGTCAGGAGAATGCGTTTCTGCAGTGAAGCATTTATATATATGCTGTACGCACGTTTACGCATAGGGTTAGGGTTTACTGGGCGTTAGGGTTAGGTTTTGGAAAAAAATCGCCCCCCATCCCCCTCCAAAGTTCTGGATCCGCTAGTGGATACATGACCGGTGGTTTCCCTTCTTTTTTTTTTTTCTTTACCTCCAGGTCATGTCAAGGTAGTCTCTATACAGATCTAAAAATGTATCGACATAATTCATTCAGTAATTTAGTGGTGACTTGCTTGGTTCATTCGTTTCATTTTTACATAGAAAGAAATCATTGAACACACATCTCTAGTCCTAAAAAAAATTATTTCGTACCGGAGGCGTCGCTAGAGTCGCTGTCACTTGGTGCGGTTAGATTATAGTTTCAATCCCCCACCTCCTGCCATCACTGCATCTTTCCCTTCCCTTACAAAAAAAAAATTCCTAAATAAAATCTTTGTATTTTAAAAATTTATTATTCATAATACTAATTGCATGTATTTGCTCCTACTGTAAAATATACATTACTTTAATTTTTTTTTAAATTTCATTTTGTCTTACTATTTCATTTTTTTAAAATTTTCCTTTCGGTGGGTTCGGCCTGGCGCGGTCCGTTTTTTTATGCAGCTAATGTGTCTACAATGTTATTAGTTATACAAAGCTTAGACAACTATTTATAAACGAATTTGTTTATTTGATTGATTGGTATACTCTAAAAAGGGCGTCCCATTGAGAGAAACGTGACACCCACCTATGCTGACGACACATACAGTCCATCTGGACCTGATCGGCCCAATCCAAGGAGAATCAGTAATGAGGTGTTTGGTAGTAACCTGGCCGGGTCGTCAGGACTTGAAAATGAACGCAATTTAAGCGCAATGTTTGCTTTTTTTGGTAAGTATAAAAGAAGTAATGATAACCTGGGAACTGTCCTTTAATAGATACCTGCCTTGAATAAAGTCTCTTTCAAAGACAGGACCGTCCCTCCATTCTTTAATATTGTCTTCCCATCGCTTTCTCTGTCCGCCCCTCCTTTTTCCTAGAAATGCTTCTTTAGAAAAAGTTTATACTGGGGACCTCGTGATATTTCATGTATATTGCTTTTTAAAAAAGGGGCCGGATTCGATCATTTGGAGTTCAGAAAAAAAAGAAAAAAAAACGAAATTTTAATAAGAAGAATGAAATAAGTAGTTAATAAAAACAAAAACTTAGATGGTTTCGTTTTTCGTCTAACTTTCTATCTTATAAATTACAGACGTTCTTTAAAAAAACGAAGATAATTACGATTGAAATTTTATATAAAAGCAGGTCATCTTATCTTCTTATATAATACAGACGTTACTTCAAAAAAGAAGATGATTACGTCCTACGCGTCATGCATTTAGTCATGCATATTAACCAATGACTTAAATTCTGCCAAGTCACTGGTTTTTCTGGCTAGCTCAGGCAACCCATTCCATGCTCTAATAGCACTAGGGAAGAAGGAGTATTTGTACAAATTTGTCCTAGCATATGGGACGAGGAATGTGCCTTTATTTTTGTGTCTTTCAGAGTATTTTATTAAATTTTGTTTTTGTATTTGAAGATGATGGTTCAGTGTTTTATGTATAATTGCTACTTTACTTTTGAGTCTTCTGTCCTGAAGGCTTTCTAAATTTAGTGATTTTACTAAAGGTGTTACTCTAGTCAAATGTGAATATTCATTTGTTATGAATCTCACTGCTCTATTTTGTGTTTGTTCCAGTTTCTTAATGTTTTCTTGAGTTGAGGGGTCCCACACGGTGGATGAGTGGTAAAAACTTGGCTTCCGAACCAAGGGGTCTCGGATTCGAATCAAGTTAAAAACTTGCTTTTCCAAATTTTATTTCGAGGTTTTCAGGACGCCCCTAGGTCCACAGTTCTAATGGCAACCTGTCATTTGTTGGGGAAAGTAAATGCGGTCGGTCGTTGTCGTGGACACATGACATCCTCCTTAACCGTCGGCCACAGAAACAGATAAAGTTTACATGATCTGCCCTATACATCGCAAAATCTGAAAGGGGTCTTTTATATAACATGAATTACCTGGAAAGAATGAGATGGAAACATGAAGAAAAAAGTTACAATGTTACATCCCAACTTTTGTTTCTTGAAGTGACCTAGAGAGCAGAGACCTTCAATTAGTTAAAGAGATTGTGCATTGGAACTTTAATAAGGGCGGGGTCGTGTGTCAGATAGTCTCTCTTTCTGCTGTCGCCGGCGTCTAGTAGGTACTCTAAAATCTCTTAGAGCCTCTTTGGCGCGTGATTGGTCCGTAATTAGAGAGAGTATCATGTGTACAGGCGTCAATATCGCTGACTTTAGTCCCCCCCCCCCCCAAAAAAAAAATAATTAAACTTCACATTTTTTTAAAAGAAGATTTAGGGTCGATTAGTTTAAAGTCACACTTTCATCTCTCAGTAAACATCCCAACACACGGGAGACTGCACGTAGGCTTAATTGTGTGTGTGTAGAGGGGACCTGCCTGCGTGTGGGTGCGCTTGTGATTCCCTGAGGGGGGGGGGGAACAGGGTTTGCGTCATTTAAGGTTACGACACAAAGTCAAATCTCTAGCTCTCTTGAATGACGTTAAGAAATGTACTCCCCCCTCTTTTCCCAGCTTACCCCTCCTCTTGTAAATACTTAATATGATCAGATAGTGATGGCTCTGTAGATCTATGTGACAGATACAGGACAAAATGTGACATTCAAAAGATGGCGTATCCGGTTTTCACTCAACTATCCTATTGAATTGAGACTACAATAATGTGTATCAAGGCGCCATAGGTGTAGACTTATATTTTTTGAAATGATTGAAAAGGTACATGGCTGCCTGGCCGTGCGGTTTGTGCGCTGGACTGTCCTTCGGATTTATCGACGGTCGAGGGTTCAAACCCTGCCCGCTCCAATCCCCCGTCGTCCTACGGGAGGTTTGGACTAGGAAGTAAACTATCTTCAACTCTGAAGGAACATCCGAAACATGTCAAACAAACATTGCCGATCTAATCATGTGACCAAGATATAGATTCTATCAGCTATCGTCGTATATGATATGAGACTCGGAACATTTTTTTTTTCTTCTTCTTCTTCTGCGCTCTTATTATCGTAACTGATCAGGGCCGGCTTTAGTTCGTTTTTACCAATTACTCCGAATTTGGCCCCGCGCATGGCAGGGGCCCCGAAGTTGCTTCCTATGCATGTTGGTATAAGGATTTAATTAATAGTAATAGTTATAGTAAAAAAAATGTAGATGAGAGGGGCCTCGCAAGCAACCATTAAATTGGGCCCCGCAATTTGTAAGGCCGGCCCTGTAACTAACTGTTTAGATGACTAGGCCTACTTCTGAGACGAACTGCGCACTAGGTCTCGGATCAGGCATCTCTCCATAAAATTAATTCCTCAATAGAGGTATTTTGGGGCCTCTCGATAAAGCTTGCAGCTAGTGACACTCCCCAAGGGCAAATTTCACTTGTCCCAATTTTTAGCTTCCGGAATATGTGTTGTATCTGGTTCGGAAAGTAAAAATTGTGCATCGGTCGTGTCGGGATAGCTTGTAGGGCATCGACTAGTTGGTCGTTGATGTAAGTTATGTAACCCTATTTTCTTACTTCCCAACTGTACCCCATGTGAGGGATCAAACAAATAGCCCTCTATCTGAGATAGACTGAAAGATTCGAAGTGGCCAGAAAACTATTTAAATATCTTCGATAAACTGTGGTATTGTAAAGTTCATATAACTTGTCCTAGGGAAATTTAAACTATAGCTTTGTATATTCTAATGGAATATAGTAACGTCGAAACAATTGTTGACCGCATAAGATTCCTATATACACTTTGGTGCTTAGTTTATATGCATTTTTTGGGGGCTGCCTATGAGTTTGTGTGATAACACAAACTCTCTTTGCAATGTTGCATTCAAATAGATCTCTGATGTCTGAACCATCCAAAAAATAAGAATGATGAAGAAAAAATGTAACAATACTTGGTGCTATTTTAATTGAAATTAAATGTATTCTTTTCATTATTGCCAACAGGGTTGTTAGTCCAGCACGAAATACTGGACACAGATGACGTCACGTGTCCTATTGAGATCCTAAACACGCCTGTGCCCAGAGGTGACCCAGACTTTGACCCCGAGGCTGAAGGGGATGAATATCTGCCTTATGAGCGGTCTGCCTATGACAAGAACACTGGACAGTCTCCCAACAATCCGAGACGTCAGGTAAAAAGGGCACTGGCCGCTGTGAATAGCAGCGTTAGAAGGTCAAGGTCAATCATGTGTTGTTGTTTTTAAATGATATATAACTTCAACACATTAATTAATGTAACTATCTTGCATCAAAGGTTGAGTGGCAAATTCTTCTCTCTATATAGTCAGAAGCTAAGTTAACGTATTATTAGACCGGTCTAGCTGGATGATGGTGTGGTGTATGAGCACTGGACTCTTGTTTCGATAGTCCCGAGCTCGAACCCCTCTAGCCGTCATTCCTTGGTAATTTGCGGAATATTGGGTCTAGGATGTAATAAACTCAAATCTAAAGGAACAACCGAAATATATATAACAAGACAGGTCAAATCTAAAGGAACAACCGAAATATATATAACAAGACAAGTCAAATCTTTTATTAGCGTTGATCAACCATATTTTCCTCTGGCGACCCCTATGATGCAAGTTCGTTTGATTTAACCATCAAGGAAAATCGTTCCTAACACCATACACTTCCTCATAAAGGCTAAATGCATTCCTAAGACTTTAATATGATTTTTTTTTTCTTCAAGGTTTTGATACGAAGGCAATTATTAGCACCTTTTACTACACTCGGTTTCAATACACCCAACTGTAAAAGTAAAAGACCCCTTTCAGACATTGCGATCTATGTGGCAGATTGGCCCACGGTTAACAAGGGTTATGTGAGACCCAGCACAACGACCAACCGCTTTTACTTTTCCCCAACTAATGTAAAATACCCTATAGAGTTGAGTGGACTCAGAAAGTTCCTTAAAAATCCCCGAAAATCAAAATTCCAGTCATCACCAGGATGTAAACTAGAGACCCGTGATTCAGAAGCGTACATTGTGATTTTAAGTGAGACAGATTGTGTATCCTTCAGAAGTGAAGGATATTATTACGTTTTATATCAACTTTTGGTAAGCGGGCACTGCCGGGCAGGGTTTGGACTTGTGACTATCGTGACGACACTTTGAAGCGCGTACCACACGACCATGCATTCATCCGTTTACATGCATTGTAATGTTATGTATATATTTTGTTGATGAATTAAAATTTTTGTTAGAAGTCATTAATTGTCCTTTATTTTTCACAAAATTTACGTGCAAAAAAAAAAAGATGGACATCTGTTATAAAATGTTCCATCTCTAAATGTCCAGATTAACAGAGCCTCCAGCTACATTGATGGAAGCTTCCTGTACGGTAATAGTTTGGTCCGCACAGAATTGCTCAGGCAGGAGAACTCCGCGAAGCTGGCATGTGAAGACAAATGGGGCAACTTCCCAGTCCACAATGATGTCAATTTGCCCTATCACCCATACAGCTTCAAGTACAACAGATCAGAACATCTCTGGCGTGAGTATAACACTTAAATACTAGTAAAATTGTAAATTTGTTTGTAAAATGTTTTAGGCCCTGCAATGCATACAATTTTCGGATGTCCCTTCAGAGTTGAAGATAATTTACTTCTTAGTCTAAACCTCCCGCCCGGACGACGGGGGATGCAGCGGGCAGAGTATTAACCCAGAGCCATCGAGAAGTCCGATCTACAGTCCAGCACGCATTGCGCTCTACCAGACAGCCACTTTTCTTGTTGTTTGTTTTTAAATTTGGTTTACAATAATAATAATAATGATAGTCTTTATTGCCCGTATGGAAATTTGTCGTACAATTCGTGCATTACACCAAACAAAAAACTTATAACTATAAGAAACCAAAGTGTACATTCACAAGACTCACTCATAATTTACATGTTTTGTACTTTCCATCACAAAAGAAGCGTTTAAAGCCTTAGCCTCTACCAAGAGAAGTGTTATTTACCAAGGCAGGCCTTAGGCCGATTGCTCTAAATTAGGCCCCTCGCCTAGCAGGGAGCCTCAATTTACATTTAGCATATCACTATGGATAGTCATGGCTCTTGTCACAGGCTTTTAAATATCTTTAATTAACACTTCAATGTTTGTCTATTTAGATCCAGTAAAGAAAAATGGCGTTATAAAATTACACAATATACTAGGCCTAGCCAAATGTTAGATTCATCATTCAACAATCTACTACCACTTCTACATCTAGAGGTATGGCCTACATAGTACATATAGACTATTAGTGCCATAATTAATTTGGTTATCAATAATACAGGTCTCGGTGATTCTCACGCTTTTGAAAACCCTGCCATTCTGGCACTTAGTGTCATGTTCTACCGTTACCATAACAGACTGGTGGACCAGCAACTGGAGAAAGATCTGCAACTGACCAATGATGACATGTTTTATAACACACGTCGTAAGGTCATCGCGACACTACAGGTCAGTTTAGGATTTAACATTCCCGTGTTCATTCACATTGGTGTTGAAAAAATGTCTACTCTAAGACTCTAGTTCTAGACTCAACACTCTACGAGAACTTAGATCTAGAGTCTAGATCTAAAATCTACCTACCTTTAACCTACCCTACAGTTAGAGATCTCTATAACTATAGACTCTATGTCTATATATTTTATTATTATATAGATTTATAGGCATATTAAAGAGTCTTTTTTTTTTTTTTTGTATTGTTTTAGAGCTTTTTTTATTGTTTAGTAATCATTTTAAGTGTTGGATGTAAACATCTAGAACCCTAAGTAAATTAATATAATCTAGCTCTATCTATAGGCTATTCTAAATCAAGAGGTAGCTTATAGACTCTAAGTCTAGGTAGTAAATTAGACCCAGAATGCCCAGATTTAAATTTAACTGTAAATGTCAAATTTAGAGTGACAAGACACTCAAAAAGACAGCATATAGACTAGAGCACTAGACTATAGCTGTTCTCAGTAATTTGAGAAATAATTTTTATATGTTCTGATCTTGGTTCTAGAATCTAGATCTAAATCTAAATCTTCATAAGGCAAGGGTAACTAACCCAAAGATGGAAGTAGAATGCAACACCTGTATTATAGACTCCTCCATTTAACCTTTTTAAAATGTACTTCATCATTATATATTTTTTTCTCAACAGAACATAATTGCCTATGAGTGGTTACCAAAGTTAATCAATAAAGAACTACCCCCATATTCAGGTATGTAGCCCTACTACACACACATTAATATATATAAATATATATATATATAATAGACCTATAGAATATATAAATAGGCCTATGTATATATAGAATCTATATAGATCTATATAATATTTCCTAGAATATAAATCTATTTTTCTAGATAGGCCATTTAAAACAAGAATTTAATTCTATTAAATGTTGACTGACCTATCACCTAATCTCATTGCTTATAAACTCCAATATCTCTATTTCTGTAATAAAAATCTAAACTGTCCTTTCTCTGTGCAGGTTACAAACCTTGGATCAAAAGTGACATCACAGACATTTTTGATGCTGCAGCTATCAACTACATCATGACACTTATTCCCAGTGCTGTCACACACATGTAAGTTTAAGAAGTTTATATATCTTTTTGTTTTCCAAGCCTGGATTGATCAGATTTGATCTTGTACAGAGGAATCTGTTTCATTTAAAGATGGTAAAGAAAAAAGGAGCACAGTAAAATTATCAATTTCATTTACACCTTAATAAGGGAAATAACTTCTTAAATTAAGATTGATATTCTGCAAAGATACTTCCCTTGATAACTTAAGTTTAAAAATTTTTTTTTTTTTTTTTTTTTTTAGTTTTAACGTCAATACAGTAGTTAAAAATAGTAATAATTCAATTTATAGAGCGCTGTTAACAAACATAATCTAGGCTTAAGGTGCTGTGACAACTTTACAAACATATACACGAGAGTTATCTTATCTTATATAATACAGACGTTACTTCAAAATAGAAGATGATTACCTCCTACTTGTCACTGGAAAACCAGTGACTTAGCAGAGTTTAAGTCATTGGTTAATATGCATGACTAAATGCGTGACGCGTAGGACGTAATCATCTTCTTTTTTGAAGTAATGTCTGTATTAAATAAGATAAGATAATGACGAAATAATCTAAAAAACTTTTGAACAGATAGGTCTTACTCCTAATGTTCTTCTTTAATGTACTAATATGCAATACATTGTTTTTTTTTGTTTTCAGTTCAATAGTAAGAGCACTGTAATGTATATTTAAACAATGTTTTCTTTGTTATAATAATAATAATAATAATAATCTTTATTGTCCGTATGGAAATTTGTCTTACAATTTGTGCATTACACCAAACAAAAAGTATTATAACAATAAGAAACCAAAGTGTACATTCACACCAGACTCACTCATAATTTACATGTGACAAATTTGACAAAGTTTATATCAGATTGTTCTTATTTAATGATTTGATTGCCAGGGGAACAAAAGAGTGTTTGTGTCTGTTTGTCTTTGCCATCGGTGTCTTGTATCTCTTTTGTGATGGTAAAATAAAAAAATCTTGACACAAAGGGGGATTCTTTATTTTGAGGATCTTGTTAGCTTTTTTATAGATGTTTGTCTAAAACAACTGCCCAAATGGGGTTTATTTTTTGCCAATGATTTTACCAGCAGCGTTTAGGATTCTATAAAGGTTATTTTTATTTTTAATGCTCAGATTGCCATACCAGGCAGTGATATTGAAACTGTTGCAGATGTGAGCGTGATAAAACATAGCCAAGGCCTTTTTGCTAACATTAAACGAGGACAGTTTTCTTAGTAATCGTAATCTTTGCTGCCCTTTTTTGCTGATATAATCAGTATTTGCATTAAAATTATGTGGTATATACTATGTACTTCAGTCTTCTTTTTTTCATTCCAACCCAACCTGTGGTCTTGCAGGTTTGGGACAGGATGTAATAATCTTTAAATCCAAAAGAACATTGAAATATTTAAAGAAACATAGCTAAAATATTTGAAATTAAATTAAATGACATTGTAGTTTTATTTAGGAATTAGAAAAAAGAACCCATTTTTTAATGAATACAAAAAAGGTAAACATCTTACATACGAATGAACTTAAATCATGCACAATTTGATTGATAAGAGTTACACTTATATTGATTCTACTATTTTTTAATCTACTGCTACTTTTGGCCAATTTTAACAAATTATGCTAAAGAGAAACTTTTTGTTTCTTTATTATTTTATTTCCTTTTTGTTTTTTAAAGTTATATCTAAATAGTATACAGTAGAACGTCGTTTATCCGACTCAATTGGGACCGGACACCGTTCGGATACGCGATTGTTCGGATAACCGAAAACCGAAGCGATCCATGCAGTATATGCAACCGGACACTATACGAATATTGAAAATCATCACATGCGGGACACGTGCGTGAAGAACGAGCAAAATAGGTGACAAATGTCGCAATTTTACCTTTATTGTGGAAAATAATCACTTATTTTTCGTATTCATACAGTATATGTGCATCACAGTACATGTGGTTGATAAAAAAAAAACAAAAAAAACTGGTCCGGATATTTGACGCTCCGGATAATAAACGTTCGGATAAACGACGTTCTACTGTAATAAATAAGTAGGACTACCTAAATGTAGCTTAAAATTATCAGGCAACTCTTTTAAATTAAATGGATTATTATTCTTTATTGGCAGTTTCACTGAGCAGCTTTTCAGAATTTTTACTTAAATAAAATAAGATTAATTTTAAATTCGTAACTCAGATTGATGGACAAGAACATGGAAAAAAAACAACTTGTAATTTCAGAGTACACAATACAGTACTGTACTTTATAAAATGGTGGAAAACATATAGAAGGCCACAAGTTTATCATAATATCTCTCTTGTTTCACAGTGAAAGAGGCAAAGATGGATGTCACATACGAAAGCAAAGACGTCTATGCAATACTTATTGGAGAGCTATGGTATGAAATTCTGATCTTGATTCATAAAAGTATATTATGAAGTCTAGAAGTATTACGTTATAGTTACAAAAGAAAAAAACAGGCTAACACTATACAAGTCTACTAACTGTCTCAAATATAGGCATATAGATCCATGCTATAACATTTTTGTCTACAGACATTTCACTTCATTTGGCTCTGCCATATTTTAGCTATTTTGAGTGAAAAATATTTACAGGTCTTGTAATGTATACATTTTGTTAATGGATTTCAATTTTTAGTTGTCAGTTTAAATTTCCTTTTATCAGTACACATTTGTCACTTATTATTAAAATATTAATGCCAATGGTTATTAATTAACTTCTGTTAATATTGCTTTAAATATCTCAAGTCAAGGCCTGCCTTAGGTAATTGGAGGCCCTATAGGTTAAGTGAATTAGGTAGTCCCAAATAAAATAGAAAAAAAAAATAATTAAAAAAATTACGCAATGAATTAAAGCCTTCCTGCACCAATATATAAATTAACAAGTAAAATTAATTCATATAGTGCAATTCCTGTAGTGTTCTGTATGGCATCATGAATTATAGTAGGGACTTAGAGCTGGGTCAATAGACAAGTCAAGTTTTGCAATTTTTTTCATAAAAAATTTTTTTCTGAATCCTTGCCAGGCCCCCACCATTTGGAGGTTCAAGGCGCATTTTAGCCTATGTGTAAGACCGTCCCTGCTTAAGGCACTCTTGGCCAGTTTTTTGTTGAAAAGACATACGTACACACTTCACCTTCATGTGTCTTTTAGTCTGTAGAATGATGGTGCACCACATATGATCTGCTAACTGTCTTTCTCCATTCCTCTGTCTTCTGCCTCTTTCAATCACAGGCCCGTCCATTCTTCAATATTAGTTTTTAGAAATATTATGTTACAATACATTTTCATTTCTAGTTTAAGTTGTTGCATGTTGTTACAGGATGTTGTCTATGAAAAGGAAGATGGCGTCAATGAAATTCTAAAAGGTTTGGCTGCTCAGTTGGCTGAAAAAGATGACACCTATGTTGCAGAGGATTATAGAAGTTAGTATTCTACTTCAGTTAGAACCATGTTAAATATTTAAACCTATTGCTGTCTAATGTCATAACTTATTCCTTAGTGTTGGTTGCTTGGCCAGTGTGTTATACACCTTGGACTGTAATCATTATTCTTCCAGGTTGAAACAAGGCTTGATTTTGTATCCTGTTACCTTGCAAGGGCCAGGTTATAGATCTAATAATTGTCATTTCTAAAAAAACAAATCTGTAAATTGTAAATAAATTTGTCATAATCATTTATTTCCTTTTGTTTGAAAGATTTAAAAAAGTTATTCAATTTATCAATACTGGCAAAATATTTTATACAAGTATTTCTTATGAATTATATTTATAATTATTTATTATATAATACTTTAAAAACAAAAAAAACAGACTGAATCATGTAGATTTTTGTTTTTCTGCAAATTACAAGTCAGAATTCTTATTTTTATTTTGATAAAATTAGAATTCATCTTCAAACCTCATTATTTTTTTATTTTTTTAACATAAATTGTTTACATTTCTGTAGCATGTAAGTATAATAATTTAGAAAATAAAACAGCAAAAAATAGTGAAATCTGAAACATTGAAATTGAATGTTTTTCCATCCTAATAGCCATTTGAAAACGGATGGTAAAATAGTTGATCTGGTAACAGAATTAAAATAAAATGAATACAAAGTTTCCCTATTTTTTATTTCTAAGACATAATTAAGATGTCTTCCTATTGACATGCAGCTTACTGTGATGATACAAGTGCCTTTAAGTTTTAAATTGCAAAAAATTTAATAGTAATATAATGTACATAAGCAAATCCACTAATATTTTCTTTCTCATTGTTGACAACACACCCACCTGACTACACTACAGTCCACTAACTGGCCAGATACACTCTCTTGACCGTGTGTCATGGTTGGCTACACATGCTGTCTAATAATTGTGTCAAAACACTTACTTTTCTAAACAAAATGATAATGATGGGTTCAATAAGTCTTTGGCAAAATACTAGTACTGCTTACAATTCAAATCCAAGACTGTTTATTGATCCTTTTTGGAAATGTGTTAGATAATATGGACTCATTTTCTATTCAAAACAATAACATCAGCATTCAACAAAAGAGAGCAGGCACAACACACACAGATGTCATTGAGTTGGCTGCACAGAGATGTTATTAAGTTGACTGCACAGAGATGTCATTGAGTTGACTGCACAAAGATGTCATTGAGTTGACTGCACAGAGATGTCATTGAGTTGACTGCACAGAGATGTTATTGAGTTGACTGCACAGATATGTTATTGAGTTGACTGCACAGAGATGTTATTGAGTTGACTGCACAGAGATTTTATGGAGTTGACTGCACAGAGATGTCATTGAGTTGACTGCACAGAGATGTCATTGAGTTGACTGCACAGAGATGTCATTGAGTTGACTGCACAGAGATGTATTTGAGTTGACTGCACAGAGATGTTATTGAGTTGACTGAACTGAGATGTCATTGAGTTGACTGCACAGAGATGTCATTGAGTTGACTGCACAGAGATGTTATTGAGTTGACTGCACAGAAATGTCATTGAGTTGACTGCACAGAGATGTCATTGAGTTTACTGCACAGAGATGTCATTGAGTTGACTGCACAGAGATGTCATTGAGTTGACTGCACAGAGATGTCATTGAGTTGACTACACATAGATCTCATTGAGTTGACAGAGATGTCAATTGTTATGCTATTTTTCAGAATAGTTATTGATATTTTCTGCTTATTTATGTTTGTGTTTATTTGTGTATATTGGATGTCATATATTATTGGAATGATACTGCAAAGATTATATATTTAGTTTGAATATGTTTCAGGTAAATTTTATGGTCCAATCTACCACACTACCACAGATGCTGTGCTTTTGACTATAATGAAAGGTCGTGATTATGGTCTGCCAGATTATAACACTGTCAGGAAAACTATGGGCTTGGAGGAAAAAAACAGTTTTGAGGAGATTAACCTAGAACTCAACAGAACAAACCCAGATGTAGGTCATTCAATCTGTATTGTTTTTAAATATCGTTTTCCAATAGATAAGCTGATGTTTGCATAATGTAACTTTTTTGCCTTAATTGAATTATATGCCATATATTTCCACAAATGAGATTGGACCAAAGCGCTCTGAGCATGCTATAAGCATGAAAGTAGCGCTATATAAAAGCTATAATAGTGGAATTTTTAATAAACAATATAAACTTTCTGACTCTGATCCAGCAATACTTCACACAAGTTCTAAGCTTGTCTAGTGCTTGATCTACTTATTTCTTATACTTTATCTTAAGGCTATATGCTGGGAGAAGTCTCAAAAAGCCTGCATAGTCTTGGAGCACCTTGTGGTGGAGGCTGCCCAGGCTATTGTTGCAGTGCAGAAGAATTGAGCCTCTCAGACCCTCATTTGGGGTCTGATGATTATGATGATGATCTTTAGGGCATGATTTCCATTTCTTAATGTCTATTTTGTTGCCCCTATTTTGATGTGCAAGTTTCATGAAAAAAAAAGGAAAGGCATCTAATTTTTATATAAAATGCCACATCAATTTATAATAAATCTCAATTCTACTTCTAGCATTCACACATTATAAACACAGTTGCAATTACTATTTATGTTTGCTATTCAATATTTTTTCTTTACTATGAATTTATACTATGTTGACATTTTGTGTTGCTAAATGGTCAATGTTAATTTTGGTCTGTTGTGATTCTTATGGAGAAATAGAGAGAAAAAGAGAGAGAGGCTGTAAAGATAGTGATTGTTTTTAAGGAAGTTAGCTTCTGATGAAGTGACTATTGATGCATTGTTAAAAAAGTTATTACTTACATTTGTGGCAGAATATTATACAATATATCCTAATGATTCTATTGATTTTATTCTTGACAGTTAATCAAAGAATTTAAGCAGCTACATAGAGGGGATATAAAAAATGTGGACATGTTTGTTGGAGGGATGCTGGAGACGACATCTGATGGCCCTGGGGAGCTCTTCTCTCTCATTCTTTATGATCAGTTTGTCAGGCTCCGAGATGGAGACAGGTTCTGGTTTGAAAATATGGATACCGGGTGAGTAGATAAGCTTCTGTTGTTTCTTCTTATAGTTTTATTTTGTGTAATCATGATATAAAAGTAAATTTAAAGTTTCCCTTTCAGAGCTTGTGATCTATAGAGTAGATGATGTTAAAGTCATCTCTTTTTTTTAGCCAACAGTTAACAAACAGGGTGACATGTGGCCAACACAAAGACTAACTGACTTTACTTTCCCCAACTAAAGTCAGGTACCCATTAGAGTGGCCCCTTAAAAATCCTGAAAATCAAAATCCAAGTCTTAATCAAGATTCGAATCCAGGATACCATTTTCAGAAGCCAAGCGCTTAACCACTTAGCCAACGTGACCCCAATCCTGATTTAACAGTTGGAAATAAAAAAAAAATGTCATTAGAAATATTATACAATCAATGTTGCGATTTAATATCTAGAATATATGTATGTGTCAGTAATAGGGGTGCACCGGATAGTCCCTCCGGCTCCGGCTTCTGTCGAATATCCGGCATTTTTTACTATCAGGTGCTATTCGGCTCCGGTCGGATATCACTACTGGATAGTAAACCGGATAGTAAAAAATACACCTATTTAATATGCATAAAGTGGACCTCATTCCATTACTGTCTGTTATAGAATGTATTAAGGTTTATATGAAAACAAAATAATACGATGGACGTAGGTTTAATGTCAGCATATAGACACTCTCTAGTGGTCACACCTTTCGAGGGAACTGAGTTTGTTTACTTAGTAGTTAATCTTTTTTTTTTTTTGGGGGGGGGGGCTGGACTACAAGAGCCACACCTCTAAGGTAACCAGGTATATTTCTAGATGAACAACTCCCTCCCCCTTTTATTTGTTTAGCCCATCACATTGAGTTCATTGATTGACAGGTGACCCTAAGTCAGATACGATGGATGTAAGCACTCTCTAGAGGTCACACGAGGGAACTGAGTTTGTTTACTTGGAGTAGAATTTTTATTAGGGGCGGGACTACAAGCCAAATCTCTATAAGGTTAATTTGGTATGAGTTTGTTTATTATGAGATTGGTTGTCAATCAAGGGTCTGGACCACAAACCACACCTTTTATACTATTGGACGGGTAATAAGTTTGTTTACTTTGAGTTAAGTCTCAATTATGAGTCAGGACTACAAGCTAAACAGACACTGACCAAGGGTATCTTTAAAGGGAGGGCTCAAGAGACTCAACACCCCCAACTTCTTATTTGTTTAATCCATGACAATGTATTGATAGAGAATATAGACATTGACCATTCTTAAGCCAGAATGGATTAACGCAAATTGTTAAGACATATTGACACTGTCTAGAGGTCACTAGATGATGACACTAAGTTTGTTTACTTGGAGAGAAATGTCAATTAGAGCGCTGAACTACAGGACACACCCCTACAAGTATTTTGTTACACAAGCCACGGGTATAAAAGTGGCTTGCAAGGGCATTTAGTAAATTAGTATTTAGTTAAATAGCATTTAGTAAAACGGACGTCAAAGTACAAAGCCAGCAAGATATAATTAATGAAGAGCTGCCCAAATACCTGAGTGAGCCACTGATTCATCGAAAAGATGATCCAGTTTTATGGTGGAAGGTTAATGCCAGTAGATTTCCTAGATTAGCAAAGGTTGCTCAAATCTATCTAGCACCACCTCCAACCAGTGTGCCATCGGAGAGACTGTTCAGCGTTGCTGGACAAATTATCAATGACTATCATACAAAACTTATACCAGACAATGCTGAAAAACTTATTTTTCTGAAATATAACTCATCTTTAATGTAACAAACAACTAATGAATTCAATTGAAACCTAGTTCTTGTCATATCGATTCATTTTCTTTTTGCTGTGCTTTTATGCTTTAACTTTTAAAGGATGTGTATATTATTATTATATTATTATATTAAATTAGCATTATGTATTCTTTTGTAAATAAATAAATAAATATCACTGTTGAATTACTTTTCCCTCGTGTTAACTTTAAATCTTACTCTTATGTTATGTGTGTCTTGATTGAATCACAATATTCTTAATAAAATTTAAGAGTGTCAAGTAACTCCTCGTTATTACTGGAATAACTTAAGATATTTACTAAGCCACTATCTGTATAAGGTACAAACCAGAAGCAGTTTGTGGCCTTTAAAACACGAGCCTAATGACAAGTTGATGGTGTAAAATACATGAACACAAACATCTACCCACTATACAACTTAGATTGTACTTAAGAGAGATTTACGCTATAAAACCAAGATTGAACTTTACCTTTGAAAGATTTACATTAGTTACATATAAGTTTATATATTCTGCATGAGTTATCCCACATTCTACTTTACAATTAGTGGCCTCATACATACGCACACACCATCTCATGTTACAAAGATTAGTTTATGATAAGCATATCTGTAAAAAAAAATGCTGTTGATTTTAATTTATCAATCAGTGATAGAGTTTAAAGTAAGAAAGTAATAACAAAATAATATGAATATAGGTATGTTATATAGCAGATTTGCAAAAACTTCAGTAAAACAAGCTGTTTGAGCCATGTAGGTATTCGGCTCCGGCCGAATATCTAATTTTACTATCCGGTTATATCCGGCCGGATATCAAAAAGTACTATCCGGTGCACCCCTAGTCAGTAAGGACAATTTTGTTTATAAGGAGATAATAATTATCTGGGGAGGAAGGGGATCAAACAATTAATTGAATGTTATCTCATTATGTTTACATTTTTTACAGATTGTTCACTGCAGATGAAATTAAAGAAATAAAGAATATCACTTTAGCCAAAGTTATGATCTTTGCTATGAAAATTGATGAGAACTTAATTCAATCTGATTTATTTACAGTTAAAAAAGGTAGATATGCACTTATCTCCATGGTAGTATTATGACTCAGAGCATTAACTCTTTCTCTCCTGAACTATGTTCCATGTTTCAATGGAATGATCTATTTTGCTCGATTGTATTTCACTACCTGTTCTGATTAAATCTCAACACCTTTTTTGTTTTTTATCAGAAAATGTTTTACTAGGTATAGAATTAAATGAGGATTTACACGCTTTTTATATAAAACAAATTAATGTTTCTAAAACCAGTATGAAATGTAATTTTTGGTAATGGAATGTAGGCTAGAGCTAGAAAATATTTTTTTATTCAAATTGAACTAAAGTATTTGTTTATGATAGTTATTCATATTTTCACAAAACTTAATATATAACATATATAAAACATATAACTTATGTGCTTGGGTTCACTATCCTTAGGTACTACAATTTTAAAAATTAATATAGATAAATCAATATAAATAAATTGAGCCTTTTTTTTTAAGACCCCACTCTTAAAAAACATTGTTTTTGGTAAAAACACAGAAAATGGAAAAAAAAAACAACCTGGGGTTTCCAAAGGGAAACTATTTAAGATTAAATTATAAGCAATTAAAAAATTTTGGGAGGAATGAAAACAAAACTACTTTTTTTTTTTAAGCATCCATGATAATATTGTTGATTAGGATGAAAGGGGTCAAATCAATGATGGTATCATCAATTTGGACAGAAAAAGTTAATGTTAAACAGACACATTTATAAATGTATTTGTATTTGTTAATTACATTTTTTTTTGCATTAAAAATATAAGGCATGTATCAAAATGAGGTAAAGTCCATAAAACTTTCTGCTGTGAAATTTTCAGGGGATCCTTGTGGTCCATTAATGTTTAACACTTCACAGTTGGAACAGTGCCCCAAAAACTCTCAGAAAGATTTCTTCGAAGGCAGTGAGATACCATACATTATAATCTGGATTTGTATTGGTCTTCTGCCTCTATGTAAGTGTTACAACTCTCTATCATTATGTCTGCTAGCTTTAATGTGATTACTAGCCAAAGCTACTTTGTTTGTTTGCACATTAAACCTTCATATCTGTGTTTTGTTATTGGGTTCACACAGTATGCATACTTGTTGCCTATATCCTGGCCAAATGTAAGAAATGGAGGCATGAGAAGCAGCTGAACTCTCTTAAACTGGAGAAAGAAAAGAAGAGAATTTTAAGAAGAACCATCTCTTGCAGTGTATCAGGTGAATAAACTTAAAATATGGATTGGACATTTTATTTAGGAATTTAATTTCTTTCATTGAGATGTAAATACAAACCTAGTGGAAAGAATAAAATATTTTCAATGTGATTTGTTAATCAATTAATAATGTTTGTTAATTACTTCTAGTCCATGATGCCATTGAGTGGCGTGGTCATCATGTTGTCCCCAGGCCAGTGGAACTCCACTTGACCAACAAAGGTGGATTGGAAATATTCAGTACATCAGGCACTCATCTCAGGTACTACATTGGTCATCCTGTAATTAACTAGTGTGGTTCTATGACTTAAAAGCATTACATTTTTAGGTCTTGTTTTTTTTAAAGGTTAAAATAACAATTTATCTTTTAAATTAGTCACATTTAATATTTTAAACCCTTGTTGGTTAATTTATTTATAGGAAATCAAATTGATTTTTTTTTTTCAACTTATCTATTACTCCGCTTTTCTATACCAATTTATCAAATGAAGTTTCTTAAATTGCATTTTTTGTTTCTTAAATCCTTGATTTTGACTATTTCTCTTAATTTAAAACCTAAAAATATCTATTAACCAATTGTAACTATCTCTGTAAATAATTGCAGTACTTTTATGATGATAACACCATACAGTTAATATACTGTTAGACTTCTGTTTCTTTTTTATATTTCAAGTCACAGATATACACAATTTTTTTTTCTTTTTACCTGGCATTTTCCTGAGTATCAAAAGTCTTGTCTTAAATAATACTCTAATAATCATCTGTTTAACAAATAAATGATAACAATTAATAATAAACATTATGTCACTGAACAGCGTACTCATCAGTTTAATGTATTTATGGACTTAGAAACTCTTCATTTTATGTAGTTGTTTTTTTTTAAAAACAAAATGTGTCTCATTGTATAACATTGTGTTTTTAATTGCAGATCTGTCAAAGTGAATGCCATGCCTACTCTGGCTGTCAAGTTAAGTTCAAACAAGAAGAGAAATGTATTGGGTATCATGATACCAAGAGAATATGACTTAGTGAGTGATTTCTTGATTTGATACAGTTCAGTAGATTAGAGGTCCTTGTTATGTGACTTGCTGAATGGTTTTATCCCATTCAGGTTTCCATAAATAGTTCTAGAAATGTCTGTAAATTTGGGGGTTTTCTTTTAATAAACAAATTTACAATGGCTTTATACATTACCTCCTGAACTGTGTTTGGTGATGACAGTTTTAGATCCCAAAAATAACTGTCAACAATTCAAAATATATTTCATAGCCCAAGCCAGTTATTCTATCATTATTAACATGCTTGGTCTTATCTTATCTTATATAATACAGACGTTACTTCAAAAAAGAAGATGATGGTCCTTAATTATGTACTTCTAATCTTTGAAATATCTAATATATGTCATGCATTTAAAAAATAAAAGTAAATTAAGCAGCTTTCATAATGTTTAAGGTTGTTGAGTTCCCTTCTGAGCCTATGAGAAATGAGTTTGCTTCTATGCTGTGCGCCTTTGCCAAAGAATATCATGTGGATTGTTCTGAGATAGAAATCCGACTGCAAGACTTGTACAATGCTGCTACAACTAAAGAGAAACGTAACAAAATGCTGGAGAAGTTTTTCAAGACTGTCTTTTCCGAGGTAACATTCTGAGTTCATTCTTTGGATTCTCATTGAATTTTAGGTTCGGTGTGTTTGATTTAACGGAAAATATTGTAATGATTTTAAATAACTTACAACTGAATGTTTTATACTATTTTAAAGTTGGTTTCAATTTTTAAAATGATTATCTTGTGTTTATATCTCAAGACTAAAGTTTCAAAATGTTTAATATTTAGGCTTTTCAAATGGACTATGATCCAAGTCTTGACAGTGGTCAGTTAGACATGAAGCGATACAGTCAAGAAATATTGGAGGTATTAAAGAATTACAATTTTTCATATTTTATGCTGAATATTTTTTATTTCTGATGTGATTTAGATTTTGGCACATCCAAAAAAAAAAAAAGTGTATTGTTACTGTGAATGTTACCTATATGTTATTAGTCATTTTAAAAAATGTGTTAAAAAAGTGATGTACATTTTTTTGGTTTAACATCTTTACTTGAATGTTCTTCTTTTCAAACCATCACCAAGGTTGAGCTAAGCAAAGAGGAGTTTGCTGAGGCCATGGCTGTTAAACCAAACTCTGACTTTGTAGAACATTTCTTTAGTCTAATAGACTCTGATAGGAATGGCTACATCTCGTTTAAAGAATTTCTCAATGCAGTTGTTCTCTTCTCTAAAGGTGAGCTGATGTTTGGATGCTGATACTCTGATATTTAAAAAAAATTGTATTGAAAGTATGAGACTATATGGAGGCACTAAGGCTTAGCAGTAAAGCATTTGTCCTCTGAACCTGGGGTCCCTGGTTTAAATCCTGGTGAAGTCTGGGATTTGTAATTTTCGGATCTTTGGGAGTCCCTGGGTTCAGCCAGCTCTTATGGGTTCCGGACACTAGACAGGGAAAAGTAAAGATGGTTGTTTGTTTTGCTGGCCACATGACACCCTTATTAATCATGGGCCACAGAAACAGATAACCTTTACATCATCTACCCTTTAAATCGCAAGGTCTCAAAGGGGAACTTAATTTTTTTCTTTGAGACTATTTATTTATATATATAGGGATGGCTACAAAATTGTTTTCTAAACAAATATTCACCAATCAAGTTACTTTTCAGTTTGTTCTTAGAAAAATTTGGTTTTTTTTTTTACAGGACAGATAAAACTAAACTTGCAAATTTTATTAAACAAATATCTGTTTTCAGGTACCCTCCAAGAAAAATTACAGACTATGTTCTATATGTATGACATTGATGGATCTGGTTACATGAGTAAAAAACAGATAGGACAAATGTTTAGGTCAGCTTGCCTTTTTCAAAATAAAAAATAAATTTTTATTTTAGATTTAAATAAATAGTTGTTTATAATTAACATTTTTTATCAACACAGATTTTTTTTCTGTTAATGTAATTTCTTTTTTTTTTCCAATAAATTTTCTACTTGTGTTGTGAACATTAATATTTTGTTAACACATAAAAGAAACCATGTCACCTTGTTAACAGGTCACTGCTTGAGTTAGCTCAGAGTAACCTTGACCATGATGATGTTGATCTTCTGGTTGACTCATTGTCCACACAGTCGGGCATGGGCTCTAAAGACCGCTACTCTTTTGAAGACTTTTGCCAGCTTCTTTCTCCACAAATGGACAAACTATGGAATGCATCATTTGACTGGAAAGGTAAATGGACAACTCAGTATTGTAAAAATAAAAGAAGAGCAATATAGAAATAATTTGTTTTTGTATGTTCAATGTAGAAAGATCCCTCCATAGTTTTGAGTATTTTATTACTGACACAATTTGTTTTCAAAAAGGTTTGATTCAACTTTCTGTAAGTTTTAGAGCAACATTTATGGTAATTTAAAAACATGGAATAATTGACTATTCTCTCAGGTTTATCCAATGTAATGCCACAAAAGACTAAATCACCCAAGAAATCTCCACCAAAGTAAGTAACTAAATGGCATAAGTAAAACAGCCAAAACTTGTCTATGTAATAGTTGAACACTATATAGCTTTTCTTCTACGAAATGATGAAATATTTGAAAAGTGTCAGGATTTTTGTCATAGAGTTATATTGTTCAAACTATCAATCATACATTTGAGGTTTAAAAAAAGCTCTTGCTGAAGAAGGGTGCAGAAGGCAACAAGAAAACTTAATAGATCTATGTCGAACAACAGCTATGTCTGCATTAGATGCGGAAAAATATTCAGATTGCAAGTGGGTCTGGGTAGTCATGTGAAACTGAACACATTTTTTAGAATCTAAGACATTACCATTACTATCAATCAGACTGTCTCTCAAAGTAATGTAACATTTGCAGGTTCAGAGGTGCTTCCTTAATAGATTTTGTAAAGATCAATTCATCCTCTTTTGAATTTAGATCTTTCTCTTCTTTGTTGAACCACATATTTATTAAAATATCTCTTTATGAACTTCCTGATGCTTCAATCTGACCCAAATGAAAAAAATTGACCCATATTTTAATGATTTAATTTAATGATGGCTCTACACTACACATACACAGTCTGACCTCTATCCTGGTCAGTTAGTACATGCTCGGTAGAGTAGCCTCATTGTGTACTACTAAATATAGGCCCTTTATATATTTATTCAAAAATGCACTCCCTAGAATGAAAAAAGATAGACAACTTGATGTTTTAGTATATTATTATGGAGCAAGTGTTCTTTTCAAAACAGGGTATAAAAATATTTTTTTTCTGACCTGAAGTTAGCTTTTTTTATGTTTGTACATTTTTAATAATTAAATATCTAATTTTATTTAATGTTTCATATTTGTCTTTTTAGTGGTGACCACTTGCGTAAAAGAGGATCAGTCGCATCATTGTCTGGTCTTGAGAATGGAAATGGTGTGCCCAACGGAAACAGCACATCCAAGTTCCACATCTCCTTTGAAGCTGTGCGAGAGAAGTACACCCCACTGAAGGCCAGGGTGAAGGTTGTGAAACATTTCATAGAAAACTATCGACAGCATATCTTCTTCCTTATCATCTTCTTCGGTATCTGTGTTGGTCTATTTGCAGAGAGATTTTATTGTAAGTTTAGATTTGTTTTCCTTTATAATGCTTTTTTAAGCTAATTTTCATTTTATTAATATTTAACTTTTAAATCAATACATTTTGAATTGCAATCAATAAGTTTTTGACCATACATTTTTCATAGTCAAGCATACTCTTATTTTTATATATTTTAACATCTCTGACCGTAGATTTTAGTACGCAGGTGCACTATTTAACTTGGGGGCATATTTTGCCAGTTTCTATTCGAACAATGACTTCCAGTGCTAGATCTATGCTTTCAGAATATGTTATTTTATTAAATACATATATTTAATGTAAATGGTACTAAACTAATTAAACACTTAATGTCTTTCAGATTACACAGTAGAGCAAGAACACAGAGGCTTCAGAAAACTGATGAGCTATGGCATCAGTTTCACTCGAGGCGGAGCAGCAGCCATGTCTTTCACATTCAGGTAAAGAATAGGGAAGGGGGATTGAGTCCTTTCTTTTTTTAAGACAAAGTAAAAATACAATTTCAAGATTACATTCACAACTATAAGGAAAGTGAGAAACATATTTGCTTTGCTTACTCAATATAATGATGATTAAAACCTAAAAAACCCTCAAGGTATATGTACAAGTGTCCCTGAATCTGAGAGTTAAGGGTAGACATGTCTGGCCTATCACTCAATCTATATGTGGGCAGCAAAGTATTAGGCCCAGTTTCTTGCCAGAGCACTACTGGAGGATTAGTCCTTCCTTCTCTGTTCCCAATCAGAGTTCATCTCAGCAATGCGTACCACATGACTAGAGAGCCATTTATTTAAATTCTTCTTCTATGTGCTACTATGTAAATTTTTTGCTGTTGGTAACAGAAATAAATGAATTTTACATCCTTCCTCCTCATGGAGGTCTTTGCTTTACAGTGTAAAAAACTTCTGAATTCAGAGTTTGTTCAAAATAACATGATAAATTAAATTGTAATATTTGTCTTTATGGATAGAAAATTTATGAATACTGAATAAAGCATTTCCAAAATCCTTTAAGTATAAAAGTAAATTCTAAATCTATTACAGTTGAAGGGGATTATAATATATTTTTAACATTTCACAGTAAGTTAATGTTTATTGATATTTTGTGGTCTCTGTTGCAGTTTCCTTTTGCTGACCATGTGTAGAAATACAATCACGTTCTTGAGGTCGACATTACTGAACCAGTTCATTCCCTTTGATTCCCACATCTCATTCCATAAAGTTGTTGCATGGACTGCTCTCTTCTTTTCTGGTAGGTTGCTTTTATCTCAAGTTCAGTGTTTTAGTAAGTGTAGAGTACACTCACATATAAACACTCTATGTTAGCATTCATTTATACAACCATTTCTAATGAATGTTTTTTTTTTATTTTAGCCATCCATGTGATTGGTTACAGTTTTAACTTCTACCACCTGGTCTCAGAACCAACAAGATTTCTCTGTGTATTTACTAGCCTTGTCTTCAGGTGAGAACTTTCTATCTTTGGTTTTACTTTTACATTCAATCCAAAACCAGGATTTAGAGCAATCAGAACAATGTCAATATTTTATTTTATTTATGCCTAGAAGACAGTTCATCTAATAACAAAAATTGCTTTTACTTTTTTTTGTCAAAGATTATTTAGCAATAAAATAGGAAGACATTTTTGTAGGTTTTCTATTTATGCTTAAGTAAAAAAGCTTTGCAATAAAGTAAATGATGAATGTCATACTGCTGTCCATCAGATTTCTTACTACTGTCCATAAAAAATTGCAAAGTTCCTCTTTCAGACTAGTTCTATGGGTGATGTAAAGGTCATCCGTTTCATGTAGCTAGCACAATGGCAAACTGCCTTTACTTGCCCCCAACTAATGCCAAGCACCCATTAGAGCTGGGTGGACTCAAAGAGGCCATAAAGATCCAGAAATTAGAAATCCCAGTCCTCACCAGGATTTGAGCCCGGGACCCATCAGTTTGATAGCCAAGTGCTTTACCACTAAGCCTTTGCCCCTGCTTCCATAAAGAATATTTACACAATATAATGTGTTCACAGTCGTGTAAAATCTGAATGTTCTCACTAATATAGATATATGTTTGAAAATATAAACTATTTTAAGTTTTTACATCATTAAAAGAAAATAGCCAAAATTTTATTTTCTTTATTCTTGTGTAATTTTAGGACTGAGATGCCTTACACATTCCAACAATGGGTGTTTGGAACTATGCCAGGTTGGAAAATGTTTAGTCCAAATATGTTTTATGTTTCTAGTTACAAGAAATATTATTGTTACCTCATGCTATTGTTATACTTACACTTTAAAATCATTGATTTAATTTTGATTGTTGATCTTTTAGATATTACAAATAATTTTAGATGTCTACCTGTTAAGTACTGTAATAAATCATGTTTGTGTTTGTGTTTTAAATGTGTTCAATGTGTTTGTCTCTTATTTAGGTTTCACAGGAGTGCTCCTGGTTCTGATCTTGTGTGTGCTGTATGTGTTTGCAACTCAGACTGCCAGGCGTCATATTTTCAGCTTGTTCTGGATCACCCATAAACTCTTCATACTCCTCTATGTCCTGACCATCATCCATGGTGCCAGTGTGGTGGTCCAGAAGCCCATGTTCTTTGCTTACCTGGCTGGTCCAGCTATCCTGTTCACCATTGACAAAATCATCTCCCTTAGTAGAAAGAAAACTGAACTCTGTGTCCTGAATGCCAAGAACTTGCCTTCAGGTAGTGTGACATTTTATTAGCTTAGACAATATCTGGGTTTTATAGAATCCCTCACTGCTTGACTTTATTAAATTGTATTAGGATACAAAAAAGTATTTACCTAAATTATTTATCCATGGTTGTTGCTTAATTACATGATTTTTACTTATAAACAAAGTTTAAAAATCATTTGCAGTAATATTTGTGATACTGAACTTATGAAAAAGTTGTTTCATTAAAATAGGGTTGAAATAGAGTAGAGCTCATACAAAATGCATATTGTATGCCCAACAAAACTTGCAACTTTACCCAAATAAGATTGTTGATCTAGGTTGATTTTGTTCAATGCTCTGTGTAAAGATTAATACTGTATCATTACATCAGACTGTCTGATCTCTTTTGTGTGTGTGTCTATATAAGTTGAGGATATAAACTTATTCACATCACATCAAAATGTGTAGCATATACTAACTAGGTACCTGTATCATTTCTATTGCCAAGTCAAAGTTTTGTGTCCTCAGAGTTCAACTATATTTTCTTAAATTTCTCTCTTATTGCTGCTGTTTTATGTCATGTGGTTTTTCTCTTATACATGCTTCACTGGTTATACTAATATCTTAAGTACATTTTGTATAGCATCTTCACAGGAGAAATATATTTGGAACTAGACAAAATCATTTAAATTAAAATGATTTTTCCAAACAGTGTCAAATTCAAATTTAGCTTAGATATATTTGTTCATAGATTAATACAACATTATGAAACTCTAGTAGAATGTTAACTTATGAAAACAATTTGAAATTTATTTTTTCACCATAGATGTGACCATGCTAGAGTTTAAGAGACCTCCAAGGTTTGAATACAAGTCTGGTCAGTGGGTGAGAATAGCCTGCATCGCCCAGGGTAAAGATGAGTACCATCCATTTACATTGACCTCAGCCCCGCATGAGGACACTCTCAAGCTACATATCAGGGCCCTGGGCCCCTGGACCTGGAACTTGAGGCACATCATTGAGTTGGAGAGCATGAAGAATATTAAATCTTATCCTAAGGTGAGTGTTGAGGGAAAAAATTTGATCAAGATGAAAGTATCCTATCTATAGTACTGGGAGATCCTAGTGCTCTGTACCAGCTGCTTTCATTCAATATCCAAGCTATAGTACTGGAAGATCCTAGTGCTCTGTACCAGCTGCTTTCATTCAATATCCAAGCTATAGTACTGGAAGATCCTAGTGCTCTGTACCAGCTGCTTTCATTCAATATCCAAGCTATAGTACTGGAAGATCCTAGTGCTCTGTACCAGCTGCTTTCATTCAATATCCAAGCTATAGTACTGGAAGATCCTAGTGCTCTGTACCAGCTGCTTTCATTCAATATGTTAGTCTGTAAGCAAAACATTTAATTTCCACTCCTTGAAACTGTGCTAACATAATCTTCACTGGCTGATCATGACAAAATCAATTAGTCCATGAACCAAGAGTACTCTATGATTTTTCTCATTGGTTTAATGTTTCACTTAGTTATTTTTCCACTTGTACCAATGGAGGTTTGGTAAATGGAAAGAGAAGGATATCTGAATGTCAAGAGTTAAAAGGGTGAAAAGTTAAAGAACTTTGCCAAATTGTGTAAAAGAGACTAGCTAAATACTCTCTGTAAATGAATGTATTATTTAACTCAGTCACTTCTAATGTTTTCTTCATTTCTGCTCCAAAAGTTTAAGAAAATCAAGTTTAGCTGTAAAGCTATATTATTTAAAAGCATGAACAATTTTATGCATGGAATCATTAAAGTCATAGTAAGGATTTTACAATTATGTGCAACATTTGGATAAAGCTTTGTTTTTTTTTTACTTAAAGTACTAATAATTTTATCATGTCAATCATGAGATTCATAAGGAATACTGAGCAATCTTGATGTAAATATACACAATGATAAACAACATTTTATATAACAGTTGAAATTTTTTATGAATTGTAGAACTTTCTTACATCTCTGTCTCCCCAAACACCTGGAGTGTACACATTTATTCCCTAGCCTCAAGATTGTTACCTTAATGTAAAGCAAAGATACCCTTCAGTTCAACTCTTCCAAGGACAATAATTTCAAAATAATTTTCACCTACTTTTGACCCATCTGGCTTGTATGTATGAATAATTGGAAAGATAACTCATTCTTTTTATTGTGAGAAACCATTCTATTAATACATTTTATCTTTTGTCTTTCTTAGCTCTACCTTGATGGGCCTTATGGTGCTGGCCAACAAGATTGGTACCAGTATGATGTGAGTGTCCTGGTAGGTGCTGGTATTGGGGTGACACCCTATGCTTCAATCCTGAAAGACTTTGTACACATGGCCTCTATCAATATGAGATACAAAGTCAAATGTCAAAAGGTTAGTCAGAGGATACCTTAGGGGACATTTACTTACTTTAGAAATATTTTTAACAAAGTGTAATTAAGAAATAGCTTCTTTATTTATGTTATTCAGGTTTTAACTCTTTCTCTTCTAACTGACGATACCAACGTTGATTCCACCAGAATGTGGTAAATAATTACGGAGAGAAAGAGTTAAACCTTTGCATTAAAGTTTTCATTTTCCTAGGTTATGAATACTAAGCTTATAGTTAAATGTAGCTTGTAACCTGGGTATATAAATCTGTGTTGTTTGTATTCTCAGTTGTATTTTATCTGGATCACTGGCAGTCAGAGACACTTTGAGTGGTTGATTGATATCTTGAAAGAGGTGGAGGAAATAGATACTCAGTGTATGGTGTCCATCGATATCTTTATCACACAATTCTTTCAGAACTTTGACCTGAGGACCTCACTTTTGGTAAGATGACATACAATTAGTATCACCTTCACCTGTCCTCTAGTCCGCCTGACTCTTTGGGGGGGGGGGGGGGGGGGGGGACACTTGATCTGTTAGCTGTTTTTTTACCATTTCTCTCTGTTTTTTTTACAGGATTAAGTTAAATAAACACTAGTTGTTAAAGTACATTTTTTATCTATTATATTGGGGAACTATTTACTTATGTGCTAATTGTTATCATGGATTTCTGAGCTATTTTATTTTTAAAATATATTATTTTAAATGTAGAAACTAATAAATGGCCACTGCAATGGAAGACTTGTGACATTTTAAAATAGTCTGATGTAGGGAGGCCATGTTGGAAAGAAATAAAAGGAAATATTTTTCCTTTTATTTATTTATTTTTTAATTTAGGATATATTTGTATTACACCCAATTAGGTTTACCACAAAACGTTAATATGAAACCTATTAAAGAAGCACTAATAGACAATACTATTTTTTATAAAATATTAGGCAAATCAGTTAGGCAAGCATCAGGGTACAAACCCACGACTGCTAAATTGTCAAAACCACTTGGCTGTGAAGCAGTGTCCAGGTTAACTTATTGTATGGCTATCCAGAATCCTAATAAGAATCTTTTTGATTGTTGATGTTCTTCAGCTAAGAACTATTGTTATTAACAAAATTTCTCTATTTTAGTCTTCAGAAAAACCTGTCCTGGTTGTTTTCTTCCATCACAGACAATAAACTTTTAAAATTTCTGTCCTCATTCTTTCCAGTACATTTTTGAGGAGCACTTTCAGAGAATGAATGGTGGTAAAAGTGTCTTCACTGGACTGAAAGCCACAACACATTTTGGACGACCACAGATGAGTAAAATAATGAATGCAGTGCACAAGGCACATCCATTGGTAGGACTTTTTGTTTACTTCATACTGATGATAGGTTCCAAAACATCAAACATCATTCTAAAACATCAAACAACATGAACAAAAAATTAATCTATTGTTAGTGGCATCACTAATGTTAAATATATACAAACATTATAAAATGTCATGTTTGTCAAAAAGTTATCTCCCTTTAATCAATTTAAATGGAAATATAAAAAAATGAGAAAAGGAAAAAAGATAATTTAATGTAGGGCTCTAAAAATACACTTACAATTCAAGTATATACATCGCCTCATTCAGCCGCAATCACAGAAATGAGATGAATGCCTGGGCATTACCTATCTTCAGAATGATATCATCCACGCATCAGTTCAACATTGGATAAATTGTGTAATATCATTTAGCAAAAAACTAATATACATATCACTAAAAAAAATGTAATTAGTAATAGTGTATATATTTAATTTTGTAATCATCAGTGACATGAATAATTTTTCGTTTGTTTCAGGTGAGAAAAGTTGGGGTGTTCAGCTGTGGTCCCCCAGGCCTGACAAAAGGAGTAGAGAGAGCCTGTGTAGAGACTAGCAAAGCAACCAAGGCCTTGTTTGAGCATCACTTTGAAAACTTCTAAATATCTAAAAGCCTAACACTGCCTGAACAAGCTGACATAGCCTTTTTGTGATCAACGAATTATCAACAGGCTATGCTATTTCCCTCTCGGATCAAAATATTCTATTAGAATTTGTAGCTCAACTTTTTGTACACACAATCTTATGTTTAGAATTGTTTATAAAGTTATGTATCCAATATAAAAGAATGACAAATTTAGAATTTTAGAAATTAATTTTTTTACACTTGTAAATTAAATGATCAATTTTATTTCTAGCTATAAAGGATTTTTAATGTCCTTGTGTCATTGATCTAAACAGACCTAAATTTTATATGATGATATACAGATTTCCATGTACATTTAGCTATAATCGAATTTTGTAAACTAAAATGGTTTACTGTTGATATGTGAAAATTTGCATAGCATTCTCCTGATTTATATACTAGCTCTTTATCTGCTGTCAAAAAATGTATAAATTTTTGTATACTGCAATAGTTTCATCATTTTCCAGCACAGAAATTTTTACAAAAATTTAAAATGCAGATGAATTGAATACAATTCTTTTATGCTCCTTCTTCCTTAGTGCCATTAGAGCATGAAATGGGTTGCCTGAATCAGTCAGGAAAACCAACGACTTAGAAGAGTTTAATTAAGTCTTTAACTAACATGCATGACTAAGTTAACACATGGATAAGGGTAGGACATAATGATCTTCTCATTGGATATTTGAAGTAATGTCTGTAATTTATAAGATAAGATGTTTTGAAAACTCCTCAGTGTAACATTTTTTACTAATAATAAACTTTACAGATAATGTTATGATCAAGTTTCCATTAACTTTTTTGGTTGTTTTTCTATGACCAGAATTGGTAAATGTATGATAATGTATTATAATGATATTTGACACTCATCATTTGAATGAAGTTTGATGCTATGTTTTAATGTTCATGAGGCTTCTAATCCATTGATTATTCCATAATTTATTATTTCATGACTGTCTTCCACTTTATACATGGAAAAGATCTGTCAGTTTTGTGATCAGTTTTCACTTGTATAGTTAGGGTGTGGGTCTTGAAAGAAATAGTAGACAAATTTATATTTTTTAAATCTGTGGCTTTTTCACATCTTGTTTTTACATTATATTTTTTTCAACAGTTATGTCTGACATCATGCCATTATTTTGATTTTAAGTGTAAATTGTGATTTTTAGCTACCTTTAGCTATCCCTTAGTCTGTTGGACTGCTTGGGCACCAAGCAAGATTTGTCGACCGTCTTTCTCCACTCCTCCCTGTCTTTTGCCTTGTTTTGAGTGAAGTGCCACGTAACTGCTGAGATTGTAAGTTTGGTCTACTACACTGAAGCATTCTATTTCTGAAGTTAGTTTTGTGAGGCAATTATACAACAAAATCACATGACTAGAAGTTTTGAATGTCAGTCATTAAATGAGTTTGATTCCCCATTATCTTAGCACACAACCTTAGGCACAAATTAAGCAATATAATATGTTTTCTTTAACCCACTTTGAAAGACCCACATTAAAGGTTCTGTGTCTTTTATTTTTTTATCATCAACTCTAATTATTGCATTTCAAAATGTGTATTTTGATACCATTACACAGGCCTACTATGTTAGACATTCCATTTACTTGGACTTGGTTATGTGAAAAGAAGAATGTAGATATATTTATATCATAGACTGTTTTGGCCCTTAGATCATTCATTGTTGTGGGGTTGGGTAATCAGAGCATGACAAAACTGTTGGGGTAGATCTTAGAAAGTTGGCCTCAAGGAACTAACATATGCTAGAAGGTTATGGGGCTTTTGGAATGTAAATTATTATGTTAATGTAGATTCTAGTTTGCGGTGGGGAGAAATATTTTCCCCACTATGTAGCAAGAGGTTTAGTTTATGACTTGCCAGTCTATGTTTGACCTATGAACCTTATTTGGGGATATTTTTTAAATTTAGTTTTTTGTTTGACAACATTGTAGGCAATCAAAGGTTAGGCACATCTATTGTTTATATATAATTATATATATATTTTTTGTTATTATTGTTGTAATAATGAAAGTCTTTATGAATCACTTGATATATGTTATCCATTATGAACACCATAATGAGTTATACATTTCTAATTTTTCCTTTTTTTTTTAATCTTTTTTTTTTTTTTTTTTTTTTTCTATATATAAAATTTAGTCTTAGATTTTATTTTGATCTCAGTTCTAAAGACATTGTAATTGTTGATGTGATAAGTGAATTGTAAATGAACTGTTTATACTTCAATCTGTACAAATTAACAAAAGAAAAACATTTGAAAACAAATGTTTAGTTCTGTTTTTCTTTAAAATTTATACCAATTTTTTATTTTTTTTTTTAATTATTTTTTGGTTTCTTTATGACATTCACTCTATAATTTGGGAAATGAGAGATGAAGATTGATCATCATAAGGTAGAAAGACGTCACGCTTCTTGACTAATCAAAATTGGCAATGTCTTCGATTTGTGAATTAAGGATAAGTACAGTGTTTCACATGACTACGCAAACCAATTTGCAATCTGCATAATTTTTCACTTCTGAAGCATACAAATATGTGCCATTGTAAGGGTCTATTTGAGTTTTCTTTTTTGTCTTATGTCTTTAACAAAAGTTTCTTGGGTCTTAGATGTGTGCCCCCATGATTTTTGTGAGAGCTCTCCAACGCTCTCAGAGGACATCCGCTGACAGCTACTTTCCTCTATTTCAGTGAGGCGGGGAAATGGCGCCTGAGTTAATCTTTATAGCGCCGCCGTCCTTAAGGGTCACCCAAAAAAAAAAAGATCGCCCTGGACATGCGGCCTTCCCCCTTGCGGAATACGTGTAAGACTAAGGCCATATGAAAAATCGATACAATGGCAAACAAACAAAATAAAAAAAATATTTTTACAAAGCTTACATTAAGTGTATCAATTAGTTTGAATAATTTATGTAGGCCTAATTAAATTTTAATTGATCTAAACTAACAATAATAAATCTGTGTAGTTTAGAAATATTTTTACCAGTTTGTTTTTGTATAGCGCTATTTCATGCTTTTAGCTTTCTTAATACGCTATGATCCTATCACTTGTTGGGAAAAGGAGGTAGAGAAAGAAGGAGATCCCTGAAGGATAGTTTTTGAAATGTATTAAAAAAAATACAAAATTGAATGACCTGAATTCGAACTCGTGGGCCTTTTCAGGCTTCTCAAGCCAACACGGAAACCATTCTGCTAGCGAAGAGCGTATGAAAAGGTAAGAATGTATAGCTATCTATTGTTTCTTTTTCCTGTTTGTGTTCACTTAGCTTCAGGTGACGTCCCATAAAGGGAACTAATTCAAATTATACCATCACTTCATTCAAGTAGAACTTCTTTCCCTTACCAAACAAAAAAATAATTAATTACCAATAGTTAATTAACTAGTGGATTTTTAAAAATTGATTCTTGTGCTGTCAGATAAAGAAATTTGCACAATTTCAGCTTGATCTGATATCGGGTGTACCAGACAGACAGAGTGAGTTGAGATAAGCCTTAGCTACCTTATAATATTTCGAACAAATTATAATGGTCAAACCAGAGTTGACAAGGTATGGCCTATTAGCTAGTATTTTTTCCATGAAGTAATACTGTTGAATTTCTATGAAAATCGTTATAGTCATTTTGAAATCAGTGTTTGTGCAATGTCCACGTAAATTGTGCAAGCTAATAAGAGAAATAGTAATAATTAAAGATATTAAAGAGGTTTATTATATGCTAACTCTAATGAAATCGGAACGAAGCTTTATTTTATGAAATAATTGAACATTAACGATTGTGGTAAATGGATAACAAAAATATATTCCTAGAAAACTGCGTTCACTGGTTTCTGCGTTCTTGTTTTAGTTTTTCAATGAAAACTTTATTGATATCATTGATTTTAAAAAATTCCGTATTCAAGGGAGGCTATTGCGAATCATTGTGGTAAGCCGTTTGGATTATCACTCCTACTGAAAGCGAAGATAGTCGTCTGAAAACTGTAATTGAAAGCTGGAGTTGTCCCCTTGCCGTATCCAATGCAAAGTGATCCCAAAGCATTAACGAAACACGACATTGATGTGATTAATTCTCTCTTCTCAGCATTCCCTGAATTCGTAAGCAGAAGTTACAGACAGGCCAGTGAAGTTTTCTGTTTTGTTTTTTAAACAGTTGTTCTAAAATCAGATTCGGTCATCATCGTTGAGTTATTTTAGCCGTCTTCTAAACTTATCTTATTATTCCCACTAGAATCTTCTAACAATATCAAGGGTTTGATAATTATAGATTTAACCAAAAAAAAAAAAAGCTTCACCACCCTCTTTTCAGACCATTCTCTCTTACGGCTAACGGTGTCATTTGGCCAGTACAACGGCCTTATTTTCTAAATTAATGTCAGTGTCGTGAATTTGCTTATTTGATTGTCACCCCTTAGTGTTTGTTTTACATTTGTTAGCCTGTGTACTGACCATATTTCGTGCTGTGATCTCTACTATGTGTGTAGTTGTTTGTCATTCAGTGAAATAAAGCTTTGAATGTAACATGGTTTATTATTAAGAACTACAGTCAGGTACCAATAAAACTCGAAATTTAAAATCATAAATTAAATCTCGATTTCTTTCAATATGTATGTCATCACACCCCTTTTCAAAACATTTGCTTTTACGGTTAACGAGGGTGTCAGTTGGCCAGCACAACGACTTTACATTTCCTAAATTTACTCCAGGTACCAATAAGAATCGAAATTTAAAATCATATTTCAATCTCGATTCCTTTCAATCAGTGGAGTAGCTATGAATTGGGGAGGGGGTCCAAATTTGATAATATTCCAACCTCTTGAGGGGGCCCCCAAATGAGTGTTCGAAATTTGTTTTACCTGGGATATTATTACGCCATTATCTCATATCTTGATGTCAAAATGCAGGGGCCCCTAAAGAGGTCATGCCCCCGAGCCTCCAAAATCCCTAGCCTCGCCACTGCTTTCAATAGGTATATCCAGCATTTTTACAACTCGACCACCAGTGGTGATTAGAAATAAAATTAATAGCACTTTATAAAATTACAATCCACATGTCCAAAAAGATATTTTTGTTTCATTCTGTTTTAACTTGCTTCGTTTGATTGTCGCTCTCCTTTTGTGTCAGTACACTGCACCATTTACCCAAACCAATGTTCAGGAAGGGTGAGAAATTAAGATGAAACATATTAGGTATGTTTGGGTACTTTTGATGAAAAGTGTTAGGTTGGTTAAGAAAAAAAAAACGGTGTCATTAAATGCTGAAGATATATCCCTGTTCGTGTAACTTTCAAAGTCATAAAAGTATGGAAGATCTCAATATTTCATTTTGCTTCTATCAGCAGCACCACTGGGACTATGATAACTTTAGACTGTAGGCTCGTCAGTATGTTATTTTATGCGTCAAGTGAAACGGCTGATTGGATGTGTGGTATTTGCTTTTATCTATCGTTTAGAATTTAGATGGTCCAAGATGTGAACTTAGCCCGCCGCGATTCTCCACCGTTCTGTGTGGGTGTTATGGTTAGGATGTAATGATCTTCTATTCTACCCAAACATATATAACACGAGAATGTAACTCTACATCGGCGTGAAAGCCCTTCAGATTTGACGTCCTTGTACATGTGCACAGTTTTAGAATTCGCAAAGCCGCCCTCGCTTAATTTTTTTTTTTATGATTGTAAAATGTTTACGTTATGATTGGTACTTCAGATTTAAAGATAATTTGCATATTGCCATTTTCTCGTTAAATTATACACATTAATTTTTTTTTTATAAAACTTCAGTTCATTATAACAAAACAAATCTGTATAACAGTAAAAATTTCTAACAATACTAATCATTACAATATTTAAAGTCATACCGCGGTAATACAATCTTTGCAATCGCCCAAAGCCTCACCCCCCAGGAAGGTACAAATATGTCGTATTTGCAATGCAGTTATAGAACTTTATTTGAATATTGATTTAGCGAAAACGACATTGACCTGAACTGTTATTGTCTCAAAAAAAATAATTTAAATGTGTATTTTTATCACCTAAGAAGGAGCTTTTATTCCGTTTTATTCTGTTTTTATTTTGTGAGTGATAATGTAAGATTTATTTTTCTTATCTACCTAATCACGTCAGAGCTGTTAAATATTAACAACCATCTCACGAATCGCTGGATGGTTGCCTGGTCTAGGGTAAGCGCTGGACTGGCGTTCGGACTTCTCGTACTAGGTTCATACCCTGCCCGCTGCCATCCCCCGTCGTCCTGTGTGAGGTTTGGACTAGGAAGTAAATTATCTTCAACTCTGAAGGAACATTTGAAACATGTCAAATATTTTACAAACAAACATTTTACAAACAAACAAACATTTTACAAACAAACGCTTCAACAATCTTACAAAGATACGATACTGCTCGTTGCCTGCGCTGCTTAACGCTAGAGTGCTTCCAATGTCTTTGACTCCTCACTATTGGCCCCTGATTCCCCTATCTTTGTTTAAAGCATTTTGTATTCTACTATGAAGTGTAAGGGCGCGGTGGCTGAATGGTTAAGTGCTTGGCTTCCGATCCAGTGGTCCTGTTCTCGATTCTAGGTGAAGACTGGGATTTTGAACGTAGGGATTTTTAGGGCGCCCCTGTGTCCACCCAAATCAAATGAGTACCCTGAATCCATCCAAATCAATTGAGTACCCTGAGTCCACCCAAATCAAATGAGTACCTGACTTTAGTTAAGGAAAGTAAATGCGGTTGGTCGTGGAAAGTTCTTCTTTCAAACCTTGCCATCTATTGAGCAGATGATGTAAAGGTCATCTGTTTCTGTAACCCACGGTTAGCGAGGGTGCCATGTGGCCAGCACAAAGACCAACCGCCTTTACTTTTCCCAACTAATGTCAGGTATCCGTTAGAGCTAAGTGGACTCAGAGGCACTTAAAGATCCCCAAATAAAAGTCCGTGTCTTCACCAGGTTTCGAAGCCGGGACTCCCGGTTTGGAAGCCAATTGCTTTATCGCTAAGCCATCATGGTTTCTTTATTATTATAGAGTTACACATAATATTAATTTGTACCAATAAACATAACAATATACTATTATAAAATAAAGATTACATAGAGAGTTTGTGTTATCACACAAACTCAGAGGCGGCCCCACCAAATCTGTCCAAAGAAAAAGAATATTCTTATTATTTGGTTTCTTAAATAATACAATTTCAAAGAATCATTTAGCGTCGTATTAACTTCTGAGCAACATCTAGGAAGAAATATTTGGTGATGTTTCTTTTCACTTAAAAACAAATAATAATAATACGATTTCTAACTTATATTATGCTTATTTTTATTCTTTTTTTAGCCACTCCCACAAAAAAGGAGGAAATAGCTTTTCAATAGCTTTTCTAGATTCGCGATCTAAATGTGACAGACCGACAGACGGACGACACAAAATATAGGCTTTTCATCCTACATGGTCTTCTAAAGAAACCCCAGATTATTTGAAATATTAGGGGGACTAACTAACCCACCGTGTACATAGACTGCACGCCACATAATGAACCACTGTGTAAATAATTCTGGGCAGTAGAATAATGACTATCACCGTTTCGATTAGATCTAGTCCTACAACGGAATATTTGTATCATCTGGATTTTTTTTTCCTTTTCAATTACTTTTGCACAGCGCAACATTTATGATCCATTCTATAATTATATAGTTATATGCAAAGCAAAAAAATAAATATTTCCCCTTCAAGTTGGGATTCGAACCGAGATCAATAGTCACAAAAGGCCTAAACACTTACATGCAATGTTGCAACCTGTGGGCAATGATGACCAATGGCTCGTTGTTTCATCACAGTTATGTACGATGTGGCAACGAGCTATTGGTCTCCACAACCCACAGGGTATGACGTAGCAGGTCAGTGTTCAGGCCTACTAAAACGATTTTAGTTCGAACTCGTGCCCCCTTGATAAGTACCTGATTGTATAAACTTACCTCCCCTGAACTGTTTTATATTTTAAAAAATGGTGTAATTTCGTGAAAAATACTGCTTGCATATTTAATTGTAAAAATTAAACGATTAGCTATCAGAAGATACAACAGTTGCCGTCGCCCCAGAACTTTAAAAGATGTAAATGATACTATAGGATTTTCGATATCTTTTTTTAAATACCTGTGATCTAAACGGGACGGACATACTACACAAAACCGATAAAGGCTCTTCCGTTTTAAAAACCTACTTATAGAATTAATATTAAATATTACATAAAACATTTTATTGAAACGTTACCATTTTTAAATGCTATATATTGACATATATCAACCTTGTCAAGTTTAGTGAAGCACACACACAAAGATATATATTACACTATATAACATTGTTTTGTTGTTTTTTTAGTCATTTAGTCATTTTTTACCGTTTTTTCTTTCACTACCATTACAATTTTTATTTTTGCCTCAATGAGAAAAACCCCCATCTCTTATACAACATGAAGATAATTAGATTTTCTTGAATAGGTTACCAAAAAGGTTTGTTGACAGTAATTACATACGGCCATTGATTGCACATTATGCCAAACCAAACCAGGGGAAAGAACTTCATTTACCCTCCCTCCACCGGGTTTCTCTCCCCTGCATTCTACTTCTCGTTCCCCTCCAAGACATCGTAAAATGTCGCCAGTTCCGCGTCATTTTCAGCTCTCCTATATAAAGCATCCTTTTGGGAGCTGCCTTTCATTTTCGATCCACAGTTTCGTAGATTGCGCTTCATTGATAAGTTTTGGTGGTGACGTCATCCCCCTTTACGCACAGACTTGTTGAACGGTAAGTGGAAGTGATAAGTTATAACGTTTCTGCTAGGTCACATGCTTACAATTAACAGTTAGAATTGAATAGTTTAGTGGTAATAGGACATACATTAGATTTCTTTATCTCTGTCTCCCATGATTGGCTGATGTTCATTACCAATAGTGAAGGGTATTGTGGGAAATCACTCATATTTTCAGTAAATCTGCAGCAATATTTGTGGAAACTTTAAGCCGTACTTTTACAAAGCTTATATCTACTTACTATCAGTTTGGTAAAAAGTCTGTGCACGTTATATCTCCGACCCCCAATCTCGGACCAAGATGAAATTTTGTACAATTATTTCTTTTACATGACAATGCAAAAAACAATAAAAAAACAACAACAATTAATTAACTATTACTAATTAATTTTTTTTTTATCTTTTACAAGTGAAAGAAATTATACTTGACTTAGGTGGTGGTATAAGCTAAATTAGTCCATTTTTTAGATGGCCGTTTTAAGTAAGTTTGTAACAATAATAGATAACTATACAATCTTCAATCTCCATATAACATCTTTGAGTGATTACAATGTCGACTTGTGGAGGCTTTTTTGAATGGAGTTTGAATTAATTTAGAACATACACTTTTTATAATTCCATAATATTTTCTGGTACAGAAAATAGCAACAAATATCATTTTGTTTCAAAAAGTTAGAATTAAAGCTTTTATATATGCCTGTATTAAATATTGAACCATTTAGTAAAACTGCAAGATCATGAAATCTTTTGCTAGAAAGCTGTGTATACAAACACTATGACCATTGTTTTTGGAATCCTAGTTTTTTTTTTTATTTCGAATAGAGGCGTAATTGTAGATCTAGTCGTACTAAAATTGTGCCACACATTATCAACTAGGCCTACTGTCTTTACAATTCAAACTGTAGTAATTTTATACATACAAACTCATACGAATTAATACAAATGTACCGTGTTCTTTTTAAAAGCAAATTTTTAATCAAACTGATATAAAGATAGCCCTTAAGTTCGCTTTGACAATTATTGATCTTCTTATATTATCTTATTAAATGCAGACGTTACTTCAAAAAAAAAAGATGATTACGTCCTACGCGTAATGCATTTAGTCATGCATATTAACCAATGACCTAAATTCACTGGTTTTCCTGGCTGGCTCAGGCAACCCATTCCATGCTCTTATAGCACTAGGGAAGAAAGAGCTATTGTAGAAATTTGTCCTAGCATATGGTACAAGGTATGTACCCTTATCCTTGTGTCTTTCTGTGTATTTTATTAGATTTTGTTTTTGTGTTGAAGATTATGGTTCAGTGTTTTATGTATTATTGCTACTTTACTTTTATGTCTTCTATCCTGAAGGCTTTCTAAATTTAGTGATTTTACTATAGGTGTTACTCTAGTCAAATGTGAATATTCATTTGTTATGAATCTCACTGCTCTATTTTATGTCTGCTCCAGTTTCTTAATGTTTTCTTGAGTTGAAGGGTCCCAAACAGAGGATGTATATTCTATTATTGACCTAACCAACGTTAAATAACATTTTAGTTTTATGTTCTTATTTGATTTATAGAAATGTCTTTTAATTTACATCTAGAGAAGAATGACATCTAAATCTAGATCTAAGTAGAAATAAATCGAAAATTCTAAAATAAACTGGAACCAAAGAAATTTAGGCACCAAAAAAAAAAGGTTAAGAAGTAATTTAACTAAAGTATAGATATCATTGTGTAACTGCATTTGAATGTCGGCTTTTAAAAACATTTTGGGTCGAAATTGCGAATAGAAAATCGTTTTTGGTAAATTTAATAGTTTGTGGTTTCTATCGTGAAAATCTATGTACCCAGAAAGTAAAAACTTTAAAAAAAAAAAATTTATTGTCAACTGCAAGTGAGAAAATTATTGAATATCAGCGGGTGATCACATATTTTATGTTTGAAAAGAAGATTGTTAGATTGTTAGTTTTAAAATTTTAGCTTATCTTACCTTACCTTACTATGCACTACTGTCTATATAGGAAAAAAATTAATTAATCACTACGTATTGAATAACTTTTTTTTAATTAATGAATGTGTTGTCACAGCTTGGTCCGAGACTGAAAGTGTGAGAAATAACTAATACAAGATTTCACCCAGAAAGACTGAATCAGTTAATCAAAGCTTTGTAGAAATAGGTGGGGATTCGGAAACATTGAGACCAGAAGCGTAGCTAGGGTGGGGGAGGAAGGGGGCGAATTTGAAAATCCCCCCGGATCCCTAATGGGGGGGCCAAAATGAGTGCTTTATACATTAAAGATTAAATATTACGCCAAAAGGTCAAGCCCCCCACCCCGGGTCATCAAACGATGACCAATTTCTAGCTACGCCGCTGATTGTGACAGGCAAAGCTGGTCTTAGAGGGCGGCAAGCCTGGGCGACCACACAAGACCCCAAAACATAAGAAAGGCCCAACGCAAATAGAACATTGGTAATTGTATAGTGGTTGTGTGCATGAATTATTTTTATCCTATCAGATGCAGATTTGGGTAAAACAATTTTTTAAAGTTCTTCAATTGCTAAACAAATCAATTTTTCGCCTACAAAACAATATAAAATATGCATATTATCAGCGGCGTAGCTAGGGTGGGGGGTGAGGAGGGGGGAGAATTTCAAAATCTCCCGAGCCACCACTAGAAGGAGGCCCCCAAATGTTTTTTACAGAAAATATTAAGTATTATGCAAAATACCAGGGGCACCTAAAGAGGTCGAGCCCTCCCCCGGTCCCCCTAATGATGGAAAATTCCTAGCTACGCCCCTGCATATTATAGTTTTAAAAAGTGTATATATTTGAGTTTGAGGAGGGTAAATTCCTTGGTAGAAGCACTGCATTCCCATGCTACGAGCGTGCTACAAGCGTACATTTCTTAATCACGACGTACCATTGTTAAAGGAAATAATTCGAAAACAATGTTAGAAAGTTTTGGATATATTTTTATCTTTTTGTAGAGGCCCCTTTCTCGTGGAAGACCCCCGGGTTAGTAGCTCGCATACCCTCCTTTAAATTCGGCCCCGGGTTAGTAGCTCGCCTACACCTCCTTTAAATTCGGACCCGGGGTTCTGGGATCTTACCAGTGTACACACACGATCCACACAGACACACACACACACGCAAACAAAAATACTCATGGGCACATTAACAAAAAGACAACGATAACACACAAAATCAAAGGGGAAAAACTCATAGAAGCACATATACAGATACACTCACATGCACATACATACTCAAATACACACACACACACACACGCACACACACACATACACACGCACACACGCACACACACACACACACACACACACAACTGAGTGATCCACTGATTACAATCCATTTGCTAAAAAAAAATATTTTGGCATTTCTGATTCATTATTTAGTAATCAGATATTGAGAGATCAGACTACAATATGGGCTCCAACAATATTGGAATATGAGTCATCAGTTCAAGAAAACATAAATAAACTAGATCAGACGCAAAATAAAGTCGTGAGATTTATAACGCCTGAAAGTTCACATTTGATTAAAATAACAATATTAGTAAACACACACACACACACAAAATCAAAATTAGAGACGCTTAACGACACAAAACAAACACTCAAAGTAAAGTAGCCAATCACAAAGAAAACACTGAACCATAATTTATCAATCTAAAAACAAAAGTAATAAAATACCCAGAAAGACACGAAGACACATGTATACTCCTTTTTTCCATATGCTGGGGACAAAACTATACAATTGTCCCTTCCCTAGTGCTATAGGCCTAAAAATGCTTTTAGATTCTAAAAATGCTTCTACATTATTTCGGAAAATCTATTAAATTAAATTAGTATAAAAGAATATTTAGGACATTCAATGCAGAGTCTGTAAACTATTATTTGTTTAAAATGACGATCAGAGGGACACTTTTATAAGCGAATATTTAGGACATTCTGTAAACTATTATTTGTTTAAAATGACGATCAGATGGACACTTTTATAAGAGAATATTATAAAACCGTGAACATTTTAATACGTGCTATATTGGCATTCATGAAGCCCTTTAGGTGACCCTACCGGCCCATTTGCGTACCGGCCCACCGGGCATTTCCCCAAATGCCTATAGAGCCAGTCCGCCCTTGATGGAATGGGTTGCCTGAATCAGCCAGGAAAACCAAAAACTTAGCAGACTTTAAGTCTCTAATTAACATGCATGACTAGATTGACACATGGATGCGCGTAGAGCGCGTAACGTCTGTAATTTATAAGACAAAGGTAATATCATTTATTATTAAACAACAGACATATAAACTTGTATTTAATAATGCAATGAGATCACAAAAAACCATAAACAAACGATGACTTTAGATGCAGTATTTGACGTGTCTACGAAGACGATCCAGCAGTGACCTAGATCATTATATTGTCGCAATGAGGATGGCGCAGACCTTTAAGCCATTGTTGTCCATATGTTTTCTGTATAAGATGTTAGAATTTAAAACTTACAGAAATTCCTGGTGTATGAAAAACTCGACTTCTATGTATGTATAAAGTTTATATTAACTCACTCTGTCTGTCTGGTATGAAGTTTATATCAACTCACTCAGTCTGTCTGGTATAAAGTTTATATCAGCTCACTTTGTCTGTCTGTCTGGTAAAAAGTTTGTACACGTTATTTCTCCCACACGCAATCTCGGTTCAAGTAGAAATTTTGGTCAATTATTTCTTGTGCCTGATAAAACAAGAATCAATTTAATAAATTAGCTAATTAGTTAATTAACTATTGGTAATTTATTATTTTGTTTGGTATCGACGAAGGGAAAGAAATTCTACTAGACAGATGTAGTGGTATAAGTTGAGTCCTCGAGTTCGAATTGTTATTTAACCTTGGTTAGGCCAATAATAGAATATGCATCCACCGTTTGGGACCCCTCAACTCAAGAAAACATTAAGAAACTGGAACAAACACAAAATAGAGCAGTGAGATTCATAACAAACGAATATTCACATTTGACTAGAGTAACACCATTAGTAAAATCACTAAATTTAGGAAGCCTTCAGGACAGAAGACTCAAAAGTAAAGTAGCAATTATACATAAAACACTGAACCATAATCTTCAAATACCAAAACAAAATCTAATAAAATACTCTGAAAGACACAAAAAATAAAGGCACATTCCTCGTCCCATATGCTAGGACAAATTTGTACAAATACTCCTTCTTCCCTAGTGCTATTAGAGCATGGAATGGGTTGCCTGAGCTAGCCAGAAAAACCAGTGACTTGGCAGAATTTAAGTCATTGGTTAATATGCATGACTAAATGCATGACGAATAGGACGTAATCATCTTTTTTGAAGTAACGTCTGTATTATATAAGATAAGATAAGAGTTCAAGTCATACGTTTTTCTTATAAATTGCTCTTCAAAAGTCACCACAGCAACCTTCACCCAGATACCTTTCTCCCCCCTCTTTTTCCAACTGGTCCAGACAAGCGATTGGATCATAGCGCATTGAGAATGCTAAAAGCATGAAATTGTGCTAAACAAAAACAATTGGTAAAAAAAAATATTTCTAATCGCACAGATTTATTATTGTTAGTCTAAATTTCTTATATATTTAATTACATGATTGATCCAAACTATTTGATATAATTACACTTACTATAAGCTGTCTGTTTTTTTAAAGTATTTTTTTTTTATTTTGCTAGTGTACTTTAAATTCGCTCTTATGGGTATTCAGGTAATTTTCGTTCACATTCAATACGTTTTTCGAAGGAATTTGGTAATCAACTAGAAAAACTTGTTAGTTTTAGATGAATATTCCAAGTCATCAATTTTTAGCTAGACCTAACAATGAACTATTCGTTTAGTACAGAAAGCTAACAGTGTAGTCATGATCTACTTTGACTTAAATCTCTTTCACTTCCGGTGGAGCATAGAAGCAGGGGCGGGCTGGCTATATGGGCAAACGGGCAAATGCCCGGTGGGCCGGTACCAAATGGGCCGGTCTGGTCGCGACCAAAGAAAAAAAAATTCAATGCAGACAACTTTTAAAATAAGTGACAGCAGCAAGACACAAAGGCCCGAACATGTTTTCTTGTTTTTTTGTTTTTTTAAATTCTTAATACGATTAATTTTGTTTGAAATTCAACAAGAATATACACACAAAAAATACACTATACACTGTACGTATTATCATTTGCAAAACGTTAGACCGTACTTTCTGCTATGCACGAGCGGCATGGACTGCTTTGATGTCTTCAAGGTTGTGTTTGGCCTAATCATTTTGCTGGTCTGCATCGGCCTTTGATGGCACTCCCATTTTTTTTTGCTCCTTCCCTCCCCCGTCTTTTAATGGTTCCAAAGAAATTTAACAAAAAAGAGGGATGAGAGAGGTCAAGTTAGAAAACATTGATATAACGCAGCAAAAAAAAAAAGATAGGCGCGACAATTAACTCTTTAACAATACTAAATAGAAATTAACTTTAACACATACACACAGCCGCGAATTTGCAAACCACCCAATTTTTCACAGGCCAATATGGGTATTAGCTCTACTTTCTGCAATTTGAAAAGAAAAAAACAAGTTTCTTTTTTGTTTACTTTATAGCGGCCCCCGATAGGGGAAAAGACGCTATTAGTTTCGTGCGAAATGTCTGTCCGTCTGTCCGTCCGTCCCGTTTAGATTTCGTAAACTAGAAAAGATATTGAAAATCCGACATCACAATATTTTAGACCATTCAAAGTTCTGATTCAACGGCTACTTTTTTTTTTCTGAAAGCGAAAAAATCTAATTTTTAAAATCAGTTATGCAAGCAGTTTTTTAAAGAGAAAAAGCTAATTAGTATGCATTATAAGTTAGACCTAAGTTAAAACGAATAGTAATCTTGTAAACGTCATTTTCGAGAATAATTTTTCTTTGTGTGCATGTTGTCTTTGTGTGTGTGTGTGTGTGTGTGTGCATTCGAATAAGAAATTGATCCTTCTCAAAATAATTACATCTATTATAAGACTTCAGTTAGGCCAGGAGAGGCGCGGTAGCTGAGCGGTAAAGCGCTTGGCTTCCGAACCGGGGGCCCCGGGTTCGAATCCTGGTGAAGACTGGGATTTTCAACTTCGGAATCCTTAGGCGCCTCTGAGTCCACCCAGCTCCAATGGGTACCTGATATTAGTTGGGGAAAAGTAAAAGCGGTTGGTCGTTTTGCTGGCTACATGACACCCTCGTTAACCGTAGGCCACAAAAACAGATGAACTTTAAATCATCTGCCCTATAGACCACAAGGTCTGAAAGGGGAACTAGTTAAGCCAGGTTTACATCTAACTTTGCATTCACTTGTAACTATCCTTTGATCTGCTGTACCGTTGGGGCACTACCAAGATCTGTCAACCTTCTTTCTCCATTCTTATCTCTCATTTGTCTTTGATATAATTTCATTTGGATGTTCTTTCTGAAAATATTAAAGCCTGCCTGGGTGGACAACTTCGGGAGCCGATTTTGAGTTTGTTTCCACACAAACTGTCTTTGTAATCTTGTTAATAACATAGATATAAAAATACTACACTTAAGGCTTACAAACAAATATTTAATTAAAAAATGAATCTAGATCTAAAACAATTTTTATGCTATTATAATTAATGACAAACTTATGCTTAGTATGAAGTCATTAATGATGAAAATTATTACAATAATTTATATAGCCCTGTCACATCCGATATTTAATGAAAGGAGATTTATATTTTAAATGGTATATTCATATACAAATCGCCATTTTGAGAATGTACTAGGAGGAAGCAAGAGATTTTCACATTAGATAAGTGCCTCTTAAACCTTTCTGCTTTCTCTTTATCTTTTAATGGAATGGGTTGCCTGAGTCAGCCAGGAAAACCAATGATTTAGCATATTTTAAGTCACAGATCAACATGCATGACTAGATTGAGACATGAAATGCGTAAGACGTAAAAATCTTATTTTTTGAAGAAACGTCTGTAATCTATAAGTAATACCAAAAAGCTCAAAACTCATTAGGCTGCTATTGTATTGTTTATAGTTTTCAGACTACATACATGTATAAATAGAATACATTATGTAATCCTACGAATGCATCAATTCAGTTTTCGATGCGTTATCAAACTTTATATATTTTGTAGAGAATTAGGCTTACACCTATAATATAACACATGGGCGTAGCCGGGAGGGGAGGGTATTCAAACCATCACTTGCCTCAGACCTCATTGTCTGAAAGGGAAACTTTACTTACTGCCCCAGTGCAGCCAACTTAAGCAAACTAGTCACCAAATTTCATGAGCGTAGCCAAAAGGGGTTTTGTGGTTTCCCTTCCCCCTCCAATAGAAAAGCTAAAGCAAAACTATAGTTACCATTTTCTAACAGTCGCTGGATTTGGTTTTTGAATCTTTTTAGCGGAAGAGTAGCAGGCTAATTGAACTGTAGATACCTCAGAATATGCATTTTTAAAGCTTAAAATAACGGAAATAATGCTTGGTTCCGGGGCTTCGCTCCGACCTCACTAAGGGAGCTTACAGCGCTCCCCCCGGAATCCCTAGCTGCCCTTTGGCGGTGTGTACTGTCTTTCCACTAATTATAGGAAGAGAACATTCTAAGGTAGAAAAAACGTTTCAAAGAATGAAAGATCAGAATGTAATGAAGATTAATTACATATACACACACACTAATATATATATATATATACACATTGCGGAGTGGGGTAAAAATCCCCCCACACCGAAAATATATGACATGCCATTTGTGGGCCGGTTTATATGGTGATGTTCGGGCCGATTTTGATACCCAGTCCGCCCCTGAGCATAGGGCAGCAGCATCACTTCGCCATAAGACTCATATTAGGGCCATTCCCCTCATTTTGGTCAATGCTCATTCCCTCATCTTTGCTTCTTTGTTCACCGATGTCCTCTATGATTGCTGATCTAATGAAATTATTAAAAGATCTTGAAATTATGCGACATGATAATATAGGCTACACACCTTACACTTTCTAGTAATACTTTTTGCTTTTTCAGTGTGAATCATTTTTTTAATGGGCACCTACCATCATAGGCGCATCATTGTACCGGTAAGCATAACTTCAAGAACTGGAAACCTTAACAACCCCCTCCCTGTTCCCCCCCACTCAAAAAAATATAAACAAATAAAAATTTGATTTGACAAAAAATCTAGTTATCGGGTTATCACTCAAGAAAAGTGCTACCCCGAAAGGAAACTTTATAACGGCACCACGGGAGCTAACTGCTAAGTACATCTATAAATGGATATTTCAATATGTGCATCACTTTAAACAAGTAGACCCATATTATCAATAGCGTTCTTGTAATTCAGTAAAGACTCCTTACTAGTACATATAATAGTACCATGATATTGAACGCTTTTACGTCTAATTTAAAAGTATTAACCGGGCATGCTACCCTGCCTCATTGTAGCGCCCTGGTGGGAACGATCGTAGGAGCAAACGATTAGGCTAAAGGGTAGCAAAACAAGACTCCCATGGGGGTGTCTAAGGGGGTGCGAGAGCATCCTCATTGCACTGTGCGGAGTTGTAAAAAAGCTCCCACAACCTTGTCACAATCCACGCGCTGTTGCTGAAGGGGCCGTTACATAAATGGCGTGTCCCGCACGGTTAGCTTGGTATAGAAAAGGAAAATGACGGGGGTCTTAGTGTACGCGGCCTCTTGCCGCGAGTCTGACTCACCCGTCAGACAGAACAGTGTACACTGTTCTCTTTCAGGCCAGTGAGAGGGAGCTCTTGTTCACTTTTGCTGGCCTAGAGTTCCAAGAGATGAAGGCTCAACTCTACCTGACTGTTTCAAGAAGAAGAAGAGGAAGTATTAAATGACTAACATACTTTTTTTTAAAATCTCTTACAATGAGATTTCACATCCCGCTCTCATCTTTCCTGAATACCCACCCCCTTTTCTTGTGAATCACTGCAAGCAACCTTAATCTTCGGAATCAAAGACATTGCCATTATTATAGTTAATATTACCCCCCTTTTGACTGTATCAAAACGACAATTGATATATTCTTGTTCTTTCTCTCTCTCTCTCTCTCTCGAGAAAAAAAAAGAAAAGATCTATCTTATTAATGCTATAATTAATTTTTTTTTTTTTAAATATAATTGTACAAATCTCGTTTTAAAGAGAAGTGTGCTAGTTGTTGATCACATGACGTTGGAGGGTCTCCGAGGGTGTATGAAATGTAAATAAGTTTTTTTTTCAATTAGACGGGTGTTTTTGTCCTTGCATTGTTGTATCGCAGGGATCAGTGGGTACCCCCTATGTTGTAGGTATTCTAAGGAATAGAATAAAGCTTAGTTTTAAGATTTCGAACGTCTTCTTGGGCTCGTGTTTTTTAGGTCCTGCCCTTGTTTACAATGTCAACCATTTAGCACATTAAGCACAATATCGCATATACCACTTCTCGGATGTTACAATAAAACGTAACAATCCTCTTGAGGTTCATTGTAACTGATAGAGATAGTGGGTGAAGCAAGGGCGTATTGGCTAGTGGGACAGTTACATCACTTACAAATACCAGGTTCAATCGAAATGTTGGTTTTAGTTTATTTTTCTATCGGTTTTGAAAGTCATATACTAGTGCACCCATGTTTTCAAGTGTTGTCCGTTTATTACTCAGTAAAAATAAAAACAACACACACATGAGATCCTAAATAAAATTGTGTAAAAATGTATAGCGAACATATTGTTACGAATCTCACTATCCAGGCTCTCTGCAAACTGCACCATACACCACCAACTTAAAGAACTTGACAACTCAGGGCTCCAGAGTAGCGTAACACTTTGATAGTTGAATAAGTAGCAGCCTATATTGTACAATTGGCAGCACGTACACTGTACAAATATCTCTCAGATAACATCGTACCGCTGTATCAACTCTTGCACTGGCCTCTCAGTCGCGTTCCGGGCTTGCACTGGGTTCAACAGTTCAGGACTGACTTCCCACACTAGGCTCGTTGTGTCGGACTCGATCACAGACCAAGATCAAGACGCCAGTCGTCTCAACTGTACTTGAGAGTACTCCGCACTGAACCGTCGTAATGCTCCGTACAGAACCACACCGCTGAAGTGTGCTGTAGTCGACCGTGTTCTGAACCCCTGCCGTGAACCTTGCTGTATTGAGACCCTTTTCTCGACCGGACTGTAGTGAACCGGGCTCTGAACCGTCTTGACTGCGACACCTCCGCTCTTATATAGGGTCCCTACTGGCCTTCTCGAACCGGACAGAACGCCGCTCGACGTTTCTAGGTGGTCAGATGACTACAACTCTCGTGACGCTCCTGAGCTCTGTTCACGACGGCGATCCTTCCCGAACCGTCCTGTTGACACTCGACTCGGCTGACCGTCGTAACTCGTCACGGTTGACCGCTCGTCTAGCGCTGGCCTGGGGCGATTTGCGTCGGCTGACTACACACACACCACTACCCCCATTTGTGCCACCACCAGGTTTATAACAATATTTATTTTAATTTTTTTTTCAAGGTCCCATGTGGGTCACTGTTGGGTCATAAGACTGTCCTAATAAATCCCCATAGTTCCATAGTCGCTACGCAGATGCTTACAAGGCAGAATTTACGTCATTGGTTAAAATGCATGACTAGACGCATGACGCGTAGGACGTAACAATCTTCTTTTTTTTTAATTAACGTCTGTATCATGTAAGATAAGATAAGGTTTTAAACAATTCCTTATTAGATTGATAACAAATGGTTGACAGTTTAAAGGATTGCATATATGAAATTATAAAGAACCCCTAACTCCATACAACAGGCCAGAAACAAGATCTTAATTCCCCTCACATTTCGGTCTAGCATACGACCCTTAAAACATGCGAGAGCTTTTCTTTTTTTAAAGGCTATATTTACTCACTCTGTCTGTCTGTCTGTCTGTCAGGTAAAAGCTTTGTAACCCCTATTTCTCCCTAACCCAATTTCTGATTCAAGTTAAAATTTAGGCATATCTTTTTCGTGAACCTGTAAAAACAACAATCAATATTTTAAAAAATAGTTCTTCAACTACTGGTAATTAATTATTTTGTTTGGTGACGAACAAGGGAAAGAATGAACACGTTTTTTTATGCATTTGAAAAGCGATCACGGTAACATTGACAGATACCCCTTTCTACCCTCACCCCTCCTTTTCTCAAATGGTTCAGGCCAGTGATAGGATCTTAGTGCATTGAGAACGCTAAAAGCATGAAATTGCGATAACCAATAAAAATGGGTAAAAATATTTCTAATCGCACAAATTTATGAATGTTTGTCTAGATCCATGATCTATTACCAATTTAATTACATGACTGATCCAAACTAATACGTACAATTACACTTAATATAACCTTTGTTTTTTTTTTTAAAGTATTTTTTAAAATGTTTTTCTAGTTTGTTTGTTTTTGTTTCCTGATACTATAACAACTATAAATCAATACATATCTTAAGGATGTCCCCGAGAGACTCTGTTATGGTCAGAAAAGTTTCCCAATGAAATAATCAACTTAGTTCATTCAGTTTTGTCTTGAATTAGTTTTTAAAAAAGTGTATAGGCTTTTTTTTAATTCTAAGAAAATCGATATTACAATTTTATTACAGTTAATAAAAAAAACATAAATAATAAAATACAATATCCCATTACAAAACGTTTTCCAATTTCGCAATATTATTATAGTCTGGTAGTAACTAAGAAAAGAATGTAATTGAAATCTAGTAGAAGACTGGCAATAGCCAAAGTGATTACAACTATAATGAGGTTCTTTTATTATGAAAGTCATTAGAGGTAGTCTCAAACAGGACAAATAAACATGTTTATGTATTAGGCCCTGAGGTACGTACATGGTTTATAATTTGTCACAAAGATAAACAATGTTGTTGTGTCTGATAAGATTGTGGTCTGCATGTATTAAAGATACAATCATTGTCAATTTATAAGCTCATTCTAAGTTTATTGTACAGAAATAGTTGTTAGTATCTTCATTCTGTTGTGTTTTAATCGGCTAATTTCACTCTGTGCTTATGACTTTTATGTTTTTGTTTAATCATTTTTAGCCCATGTTTCTCTGTCTCTCTCTCTTTTCTTCTCTCTTTGGCTCACTCTCTCTCTCTTTTGTTCTCTCTTTGGCTCTCTCTCTCTCTTTCTTTTGTCTTTCTCTCTTTGGTCTCTCTCTTTCTTTTGTCTTTCTCTCTTTGGCTCTCTCCCTCTTTCTCTATTTTTCTCTGTCTCAATCCCTCTCTCTACCTCCCTTTCCCTCACTCTCTATTCACTCCGCTCTCTGCACACCCTCTCTCTCTCTCTCTCTCTCTTCTTATTGCTTTCCTTCTTAGCTCCATATCAGGGGCGTTTTTTTGGGTGCGTGCGGGAGGGGAAGCTATTAATTGGCAATGAAGTGATTCTTGGATGTTGATCTGTCAGTTCTATTTGTTCTGTCGATAAGATGTCCAGGCATGACTACAATTAGACGATAACCACCTCCTTTTTTTTTGTTTAAATAAGAAGATTAATTTTGAAAATAAGTGGACATCTTTTTATGAAACTTATTTCAACTCTGTCTGTCTCTCAGTCTGATAAAACGTTGGAGCATCCATATCAGATGAAACTGAAACTTTACTTAATCATTGGCAGATTCACAATCGGAATTGGAAAAATAACAACAACAATCGGTCAATTAATTACTTGTGATTATTTTTTTTCTTTATACCGACAAGGGAAATTAATTAAAGTCCCATCATTGAGATATATGGCTGTAAATGTGGAGTTCTTCCCCTATTTTAAATAAATATAAATAAATAAATATATATATATATATGCATTTTTTTTTTATTTATATAGAAGGCATATTATAGATTTTCATAAAAAGTATTTGGTTCAAAATTGTGATAGCTCTAAAAAAAATAGGTAACAAAAGTTAATAGTGAAAATCACAACGCTGATCTGATATTGATATCTCTCCACCCTATATGATATACCCATGGTTAACGTCATTTTCTTGGCCCTAATCAATCTTTTTTTTTTTTTTCATTCAGTAATATATATTTTCAAGAAAAACTCTTGAGATGTAAAATTGCAACCAAAGCTGCTAAAAGTCAGTTTCAAAACCCAAGCTTTAAGAGAGAAAGAATTTAGAAATATGTTTTCTTTTTCATTTCAGTACTCATCGTAAAAGCCAAACATCTAAATTTACAATTTTATGTTTTGAACTACAAGTATTTATTTTTTTTCTTTTAGTGTCCTGAATATTGCTCCAGACATAACAAACTAAAATGCCTACAATAGCCAGCTACTTCATAATGACCTTTGTTTTACTTGGGACACTACACTGCCTGGCAGCCAACGAAGTGGAATTCTTAGAATCAGCAGAGTTGGAGCCTTACGAAGAAGTCCTCCTCTCCGACGTGGACAGAAGAGGCTTCGCAGATAAAAGAGGCTTCGCTGATAAACGGGGCTTTGCTGACAAGAGGGGCTTCGCAGACAAAAGGGGATTTGCAGACAAACGAGGGTTCGCAGACAAGAGGGGCTTCGCCGACAAGCGCGGTTACGGAGACTTGCGTGAGATCAACCCACTTCTGTGGAAATACATGAGGCACAACCAACACCAGCCGCTGGCCATTGGTCAAAACTCTTTTAAACGTCTTTTGGCCCAACAAGGAATTTTGGACAATTAATTTTGTTTGATGCTTATTGTTTTCAGGAAAGCGTTAATTAAAAATATATTACTAATTGACAATTAGAAACCATGATTTGTTTTTGTTATTAAAAGCGTATTGAATAAATAATACACATATATACTTCTTTATCATAGGTACACTGTGTTGACATGTTTAAAAATTGTTTTTATCTAGCCATTAACATGGATGTGAAGAAATTCAAATATTAGCAAAATTACACAAAAAAGTTCGAGTTTTCACAGAATCTCGAAGGCGACCCCAAAAGGTCCGCCGATGAGTCTACAGTTGTTAACCGATGTGATATGCTGACGGACTGTCGTGTCAATAGAAAATAAAAATCTGAAGCTAAGTCATCGCCAATGAATATTCCATTGAATTAGAAATTTGTTACTAAATTAAATTGTTTACTATAATAAAATGTCTTCGTTATGATTGCTTAATACATGGTGCAGACTAAATACAACATAATATAGAAGTATGCCGCGACTTTGTTAAGATCTTAAAACAAAAAAAAACAGTAGTGGAAGAAAGGGGTTAATTAATAAAATTAATGAACACTTTCTCGGACCAACGTTATTGTAAAGGTAAACATGATTTAAGATTTAGAAGCTTCGAGCATTCAGGACAGCTACACAAATAACTTAGTGAGCACATAATTTACTAATATGATCTAACTCATTTATACGCATGTACATACCATAAAAATATATATTGAAAACTAACATAAAACAATAGTCAAACGAAGACTTTGACTGCTTTAGTAGGTTGATATCTAATTTGTCTGTCTGTAGAATTATAAATAATCAGAAAAGAAAAAAAATAGGGAAATAACATATGTCCTCAAATGTTACTTTGACAGCAGGGTCCTTCATGAAACCTTCTTCGTAATATATCCCCTCCACCCCACATGTCAACGAAAGAGATTAAACCAAAGCGCACTTTGCAAGTAAAGAAAACAAAATAGTTCTTTAAAAATCAATCTGATCCATAAATATTACAGTCTTGTTTAAATTCATGGTTAAAACTACTTGATGAAGGCTGGCCTAAAACGCTAGTTATACATAAATATTAAGGATTCAAGTCCCTCCCGACCAAACACACACATTCTGAATAGTTATCCTATTGCAATGCCCCCTCCCTTATCCCACCGAATCGGCCAAGATACCAGAAGGGGAGCGACATAATAAAAAATTTTTTTTTTAATTTCACTAATTTTTTTAACAAACTTTGATTTCCCTATAAAAGTAGGAACACTCCCGCTCAAAGGGCTTAGGTGGGAAGGGCAGTAGAGGTATTCGCGCCCCCTCCTCATTAATCGACAAACAGGGGAACGACATAATATAAGGATCGGTTAAAACATCAATAACAAGTTGTAATCATAGAGATATTTAATTGATTCTGTTAGCAAGCTGTGATTTCTACTAAAACAAATTGGAACGCCCCCTCCCCTCGAAAGTTTAGGGGGGACGGGATCGATTCCATAGCCCCTTCCCGACCACACCAAATCAACCAATATTCTAGAGAGGGGAGGGGGAATAATCTAAAAATAGATTAAAATATAAAGAATTAGTATATATTATTAACAAAAGTAATACATTCGTATACAAATTGTGTGAATTCTATACTAAAATTCGTCCGCTCGCCCCCTTCGGGGGGGGGGGGGAGGGTCGGCCGAGTGGGGGGGGGGAATCGCCCTTGCCCCCCTCACCCCCTGGATCCGCCAGTGCGCTGTAGCATTTTCATGATTTCGTCTAAGCCTCTGGAGCAAATGCGCGTCCAAGCGAGATAACCCATTTAGAGCTTTAATTTTATAGTGTACACAATTTTATTTCCCCTTACATTTGAGTTTACAAAATGCGCTTGTCAGTTACTAAATACAGTTTTTAAACTGACCACACGAAAGATCAGAATGTTGATACAAAAGGCAGACTTTGGATGGAGTGTTTCACGAGCTACAGAGAAGATTTTTTTTTTGTCTCTGGTAAATTAGATTTTTTAAGCTGATCAGGTCTTTTTCAATAAGAATCAGGCATTTCGCATCAATAGAGAAAACTGTCTTTTTGACAGCATACGAACCCTAGGCTACTACAGGGTTAGACGAACAAGGAAGAACAAACACATTTTCATTCAATACAGATCAATAACAGGTAGAAGGAGAGTTAAAGGTGTGCTAAACTGGCATTGTCTTTCATTTAATTTATAGATTAACTAGTTTAGTTTAGTGGTTAGTCAGATGTTTCGCTGACCTCCATTTTTTTTTTAAGTCGCACTCAGTGGGAGGTATTTTGAAGTCTTTCCAACATTTTGTTTGTTGAATGACGGCGGGCAGAGTTCGAACTTGGGAATATCGAGACGAGCAGTTCCTAAAACTACACCATCATTTGGATGTGGCATGTTAAGCTGAGGACAATAGTTCTACAATACTAGTTAGTAAATAGTAAAGAAAGTAGAGTTCCCTTCTCAGAGCTTGCGATCTATAGGGAAGAGAATGGAGTGATGTTTACGAGGTTATTATTGGCATGAAAACAACTCGTTCATTAATTAACAAAGTCAAAAAAATTTTTGCCAGGCATAATTGCTCTAACTAGATCTAGATTTATATCTAATCTTCAATTGAAATTGAAAAGCTGATTCCCGAGTGGTACAATTGAGTAGAATCTATATGAGATGTTTTAAAGTACTGTTTGGCCTTTTATTTATGTTTCATTCCATTGCTATACGTTCACATTCCGTTCTGCCCATGTTGGACTGTCGTTTCGAAATGTAATTAGGTTTTACGTTGATACAATTACAATCAGTCTAGTTAAACGTTAAAACACGTTTAAACTCAGCAAAGAAGTCACTCATAATTAGTCTTGTAATCTTTCTCCACCCACTCTGCCAATAATTCTCTCCCCCCTCTCTCTCTGTTTTTCTGTCTCTCTCTCGCTCATTTCCTCACTTAATTTTTCTTCTTCTTGCTTCTCTTGTTTGACTCACGCTGTAAAAAAAAACAAACCCAAAAAGATTACTTCAGTAGTGATAAGAATCACGTTTTACCAGATTGTAAGCTGTAATATATGAACATTTGATTTGCTCGTATTAAGTCCGGCTAATTCCTGAGCATGAATTATAGTTTCGCTGCCATTAGCTTCATTAGGTTCTAAAATAATTATAAGTGTCGCCATTCAGACCTTGCGGTCTATAGGGCAGACGATGCTTAGGTCATCTGTTACTTTGACAAAGCAGGGTGTCATGCGACCTACACACAAAAAAAAAACTGCCTTTACTTTCCCTAAATAAAATCAGGTAACCGTTAGAACTCAGTGGACTCAAGGACGTCATTAACATCACGAAATTCAACATCCTAGTCTTCACTAAGATTCGAATCAAGGACCCCCAGATTCTGAAGCACAGCGCCAACACGCTCCTAGAACAATAAAGGTTTAATTAAATTATTGTTAATGTGGTTTCCTTCTGTTTTAGAACAATTATGGTTTATCTCGTAAAGGCATTTTTTAATTGGACTGTGAAAATTTTATGGTTCTGGCAATCATCAGAGTTAAAACACCCCTGGTCACTTGGCTTTCCACTCGCTAGTTTGACACACCTACTGTGTCAGACACATGTCACCCACTTCCTTGTGACAAAAAAATTAAGAAAAAAGGAAAACAACAAGGTCACGACGACAAATTTTCCCTGGTCTACCACAGATAAGAGACACCTTTTGACAAAAACTGTAAAGATAAAACAACACTCGAACAGAGGATGGCCTGATTCAGAGCTAGCTAGCCACATGCGGGTGGTACCGCACGGGATATCAAGTGATGACAGGCATCACATGTTCTCAACAAAACTACACATTGTACAAACACAAGTTACTCTAGTTGAAATGTGAATTAAACATAGTGCTCCTGGCGGCTAGACAAAAGAGGCTTTATATCGCACTTTCTTCAGAAGCCTCAAAACTTAAGAAAAAAAAGACCTGGTGAGCTCTTGAGTTAAAAAAAACAAACTATCCTGATACTTTAGTCCAGAATATCGTCATCTTGATTCACATATTTCAGACTATTGTGGCTACATACGCGCGAAGTTTTTAAAAAATTAAATTTGATCAATACTTATGTGTCATCAATGATAACAAATTTAAGTCACTAATAAAAAAAAATTAGTTCACTGAACATGAATTGGTGGAAACTATTTCCATAAAATTATTGATTGTTTTGCCAGCAAAAAAAGCACGTTAGATTCAATTGTAGTTTTTTTTTTTCTTTGTAAAATTGATTGCAATACTTAAGCAATGAATACACATTATTTGGAAAGAAAAGGTCTTTTTGTTGTTATATTTCTTTTTGTTATTTATTTTGGAGGGCATCCCGAGCTGCCGCACAGGGCATCAAGTATCCTAGCTCCGCCACTGGCCTTATTGCATCGTGAACTTTTCATTTATGTCTTGATATATGAAAGCGTGCATATCAACATCACATTAAAGTGATTCCCTAGACACATTGGTATCACGATAAAAGAAAAAAGTCGATAAACTATTAAAGGCGGGATCATCCATGGAACAACCCGACAGACACCGAGATTTTTATGGTGAAATGTTATTTTGTGTTTTTCTCTGGACAACTATGTTGTTTTAGCATTTTCGTGTGTTGCAGATCATAGTTGAAGAAGATGGATATAGCTGCCCTAAATATTAGTTCGAAACAACATTCTTAACCTTTAAAAATGCATCTTTCATGCTTGTCTGCGGAATTTAAAAAAGTGGTGTAGTGGTAATTCATTTTCCAGGAAATTCTGTCTTGCCACCGGCGATTCAGTTTAAATCCTTCTAAATACAAACCACCCACAGAATATGCGTAATAGAAGTTGATGTTGATTAAAGTCTTGTTCTAGATGATTAATTATTACTTAAGCAATATTTTCTTAAAACTTAAAGATTTCTAGTTACATTGCAAAGTCATATATTCTATCATTGTTATCTCTTCATTTCTATGACATTTTACATCTCGAGAGACGATTTTTTTCCCTATGCAACTTCTTTTGTGACTAAAGAGGCCAATCCTTTATACACAGCTGCCGGTCACAGGTTAGGCATCTGTAATCACCAGGGGCTGTTGCACTTTCACCCTTCTTTTTACTTCTGGCGTGTATGGCATCTGCAATCCGGGACATTTCTTTTATGCTAGTTCTCCTAATTCTTACTACCAAAAATCTAGTAGTCTGAATAGAAACTAGAAAGTGAGCTGCCTCTGACTAGACACCAGACATTCATAGTATTTAGCAGCTAGTTATTTAAGCCAATTAACCAGTCTTGTTTCTTGCTCCATTCATCTACCTAATCTACACCAAATACGAGAATTAATAAAAAGGAAAACAGATTTAAATGTTTCTCTCGTGTCATCACCCACCCTACTGAAGTGAAAATATGAAATACAAAAAAAAATAAATAAAAAGTACAGCCTTCGTCCCAAACAAACGAAACAAATATATTTATGAGTATTATCTAGCATTTTTATGTACATATTTACATGTGTTTGTTTTGCGTACTACCTGCATAATGCAACATACAATACTAACCAAAAGTTACACCTAAAGATTATGACAAAGACAAAGTTCAAGGAATAAACACGCATCTAGTTTACAATACAAATGTACATACGTTAGCTTGTTTAAGAATGTATGGGTGACCACATCATAACACCAGATAAAAGACGCTCTCACATATAGCGTAAGGTTTTGTAGATTTTTTTTATAATCTACATAGTGTAGACTTTATAAACTTTGAATGTACACTTGGCAAACGAAGACCATCCACTACCGGATGGCTGCCTGGTCTTGCGGTTTGCGCGCTGGACTGTCGTTCGGATTTATCGACGGTCGAGGGTTCAAACTCTGCCCGCTCCCATCCCCCGTCGTCCTGCGGGAGGTTTGGACTGGGAAGGAACATCCTAAACATGTAAAACATTTTACAAACACTACCGCTAGGATCTGCAAGTCATGCACTCTGCCCTTTGAGGGCCTTTAATGCGGAATCCGTGAATATAGGTAAGTCCCCCGCTGGAACAGTTCCATTACAGATCCTCTCTTACAAACGCCCCAACGCTTTGAACATCGCTTTGAGACTGCTCAATGTATCACCCCACCTTACCCAAGGATGAGGGATTTAAGGGAGTAGTGTCTGAATTATTATGCTCAGACAAATACGCTTGGGTGTGTTTAAATTGGGTTTTGGTTATATCTCAAAAATAAATTAAAACAAAAGAATAATTTCAAGATGAATGTATGTATTAAAATGATTTTACAAAAGGACATTATAATTTCTGCATGGTGAAGTTTTAACATACACATTTTAAAATGTTTTTTGGACAATCTTTGAGCTAATACAAAATACTACAGGTGAGATCAAGTCGGACATACCTGATATGAATGAGCAAAGTAATTATGTGCATACACTGTAGTTCGCATGAGTATTTTAACAAATAATTTTATGTTAAAATCAAGTCAAATGACCAGCATATATACACACAATTTCAGACTACTTAGAAACAACGTTTTTTGTCAAAGCTATTAAGAACTGCATTATGTGTATACAAACAGACATTCCATTTCACTAGTAGCTTCTATAAACATACATAGAAATGAAACATACGAAAATTTAATGAACATATAATGCTTCAGAATTCTAAATCACATCATGGATTTAAAGTGTAAGGATTTGTATACAGGATTTTAGAAGTAAAATATTTTTTCGATTTATCTTCAGAAAATTTAAACGGAAAAAACTAAAAAATCGTTGGTTGGAACAATTTTATGTACAATAATGAAACACATAAAAAATAAGACGAAATTTGTCTGAACAAAAATAAAAAAAAAAGGTATTTACATATATCTTTACAAGTATAAACTCGGTACCAGCATTAACATTTGTTTATGGAGTAACGCAATGATTCATCTATACCTAAGTCTAAGTTAAACTTAGATATGATGATAAAACTGGTTAGAATCACAATTGAAAGTCTCAGCTATTCCTCAAAATAAAATTATTTCGTCCAAACTCGATTGAATATAGCAGGCTTTGATCTAGGGACCATCTTCATACCACCATTGAGGACAGGTGATCTTGAATCTATAAATTCTTCTTTTGTTTATCCAAACGCTTAAAAAAGATCACAAATACCAATCCACCTAACCAAATCTAACAAAATGACCACATTCTCCCCTTCACAAAGTCTACCATATGATCAGATTCCAGCTCCACTAAACAAAGTCTACAAAAATGACTACATTCATCCTCCACTAAACAAAGTCTACAAAAATGACTACATTCATCCTCCACTTAACAAAGTCAACCAAAATGAAAAAATATCCAATTATCCATCACGTTTAGAATTCACGGATATCCTTGAAAAAAAAATCTCTGTTTACTATAAAATCATTG